>PVKN010002744.1:0-40755 GCA_004027915.1 Capromys pilorides
GTCCCCCACCACCCCACCCGCCCCCTCCGCGCATGCTCACTGGTGCACTTCTTGACGTGGCTGCCTTTCTTGAGCGCGTGGCGGCTCAGCTTGCAGTGGAAATTGTCTTCCCAGAACTCAGCGAACCAGATGTTGCGCCGGTTGTTGTCCAGCGTGCGGCTGGAGAAATAGCGGTCGAAGCCTGGCAGGGAACCCAGAGGTCAGGGCCTAGGCCCAGTCCTGCGACCCGGCCCCGCGTGGGGATGTCACACTTCCTTCTGAAGGAGCAGCGTGGCCTGACGCCCGCTGGTCCTTCATCCTCGCCTCCCCGTCACCTGGGAGTGCGGGGCAGCCCTGTTGCCAGCTTGGCTGTCAGCCGACTGCCCGCGGGTGGGCAGGGCGGGCTGGGGCTGCGGTAGCTGTGGTACCGTGAGCATCCATCGCTAGCTAGTGTTCCTGGCCACGTGGGTTTCTGGGTGGTGCTGAAACTTGGCTTCCTACATGTACGGGGCTTCAGGGAGAAGAGAGGACACTGCCGCGTGACCTTGAGCTTGTCCCCTTCTCAGCCTTAATCTCAGGGAACGAAGGGCTGTGGGGGAGGGAAGATGTGTGGGGTCCCCTGGTTCCCTCCAGCCCAGTCGCCATGCTGGGACCTGCCGCTGGGCTCAGCCCCCCTGGGAGCCTGGCAGCTCCCCGCTCCCGGCAGAGGACTCCTGGCAGGGCCAGGCCTCGCCTCTCCTGCGCTAGATGAGGGAGGGTGGTTCGCACGAGGTGGAGGAGGCTCCGGAGCGGCTCTGCGCCGTGCCACACTTCTCCCACACCCAAAAGCGCCTGAGCAGAGGGAACACGGGATGAGCCTGCTGCACTCCAGCCTGCAGTGCCGAGTGTGGCCCGGAGCTCAGACTCAAGAGGCTCCGGGCCAAGGAGCAGGGAGGCAAGATCCTGGGAACCTGGGAGCAGGACCAGGAACCGGGGGCGGCGTTGAGGGGAGGTAACTGTCCAGGAGGAGGCTGCACTGCTGGGTGGGTGTGCCGCCCCACCACTGGCCAGGCCTACCTCGGACAGACATCCTCTTGGGGAGGATGGTGACGGCGCCCTCAGCCACCTCCTCCAGGTGCAGCACGGGTGCGATCTTGGAGCCCCAGCTGTCTGAGCCCATCCAGAAGAAGTGGCCCGTCTGGTTGGCCCTTCGCGCCGCCTCCAGCACACGCCTGGTGACACACAGCAGCCCGGCCCAGCTGTGTCTGGCCACATAGCTGCCACGCCTGCTGGGGGGCCCATAGCCCATACCTGTGCCCCTCATAGCTGCCGATCCCCACCCGTGGCCCACCGGAGCCCAGGGCCCACGGCTCTGCACATCCATGGCTGTTTCCCAGAGCCAGGTCCACACCGTGCACACAACCCTGCCTTCTCCCAAGCCTGTGCTGGGCCTCTCCTGCCACCACGCCAGGGTGCTTCCAGGCTCACATCTGTCGCTGCGGAGGCCACAGCTGTCTCCCTGGATCACACCTGCCTCAGATGTCTCAGGTCCTGGAATTCAGCTGACCAGCCTGGGTCCTATCAGACCCCTGCCTTCCATCCTAGGCTACGCCCACACCCCCCAGGCAGGCTCACTGTCACACACACACCCCTCCCTCCGGCATGGGGGCCAGCAGGGCCCTTCTCCATGCACCCGCCCACCCACCCTGTGCCAAAAGCCCTGACCCTCCCAAATCTGCTCCCCACCCTGCCGGGGGGATAAGGCTACAAGGTCAGCAGCTGCTCACCACCCACCCCTCCAGGACTATGTGACAGTGACCTTCATCAAACCAGGGACAGAGAGCCCACCCAGGCCAAGAGGATGCTCTATGAATTAAGTGACCCTCAGTGACACCCCCTGGCTGCACCCCACTAGCCTCGTGTCCTCATGGGAAGATTGGAACAGAGCAGGCTGGGAGGCCAGACATTGTCCCTGTCCTCAGTGGGGACCAAGGATGTGGGGGGCACTGGGCCTGTGCAGGCTGTGGCCAGGAGGGCCTCGGGCTCCTAGAGAGGAATGACAATCCCCAGAGACCAAGGAGCCTGGTCCCCTCCCGCCACCCTCTTCTGACTTCCCGGGCTTCTGCTACCTCAGGCCACCACTAATGGCAGATGGGGCTGCTCGGAGCCCACCCCACAGCCCTATTCATACCAGCCTGTTCCACCTGCCTCAGAGGACTGCCCGACCCGGCGTCCCTGCAAAGTGACCCGTGTTTATTTTTACTGTTAGCTTCTGAAAATGCAGATGGATTTCCAGAAATGACCCACCTCTGCCCACGCTGGCTGCCCGCAGCCAGCTCTGAAGTGGGTCCGCATCCCGCCCACCTCTTCTTGTCTGGAACAGAAACCAAGCCCTCCGCCCTTCCCTCCTAGCCCAGGGATCTACATTAGCTGCCAGCCTCCCTGAAAGCAGCAGGCCTGGTGGGGACGCAGAGGTATCATGAAGACAGGTGGCTCAGAAGTGTCAGAGCCAGAGTTCTGGGGACCCCTCTTGAGGGGACAGGAGCTCCCTCCACCAAGTTCCAGGCCCTCGACCCCTGCCACAGCAGATGTGCAGAAAGGGGTTGTTCTGGGATTCCTACAGGGCATGTGCTTGCTGCGCCCAGTCTGCAGATGGGAAAAGTGAGGCCCAGGAGGGTGCTGTCCAAGCCACCAAATGCGCCCGAGTCAAGACCCCCAGCCACACTTCTACTCTGTGCTCTGAGCTCCCCAAAGAGGGGAGGGGCTGTAGGGTGGCCAGCATTTACAGGACACCCACTTCCTGCCAGTTGCTGCTACTCAGTTTTCAAATGCTATTAGGTGGGCACCATTTTTATTATTTGCAAAAGAACAACAAAGAGGCCCAGAAAGGTTAAGAGCTCACCAAGCGCACACAGCCCTAGGTGACATTGGAACTAGGCTCTGGCCCCCACCCCACAGCCTCAGGCTGCCTGCTGGCCATTCCTGGCAGGTGGAACGGATGCGGGGAAACGGGAGCGAAGGGCACCCACTAGTGGTGGTCTGGGCCTCGCTCACACCCTACTCCACCGCCCCCACCACTCTGGACACAGGGTTGGCTCAGGCCCCCAGCCCCTGCCACCAGCACTCACCTGATGTCGTCTTCATTGGCAAAGATGATGACGGCCCTGGCGTTGGAGGTCTCCAGGAGCCGCCGGATGATCTTGTCAAACTCCCCTGTCTTAGGCTCCCGGGGGATCTTCACCGACTGTGCGATGCACACCCCCCCTGTGGGAGAGGCAGCGTGAGCCCAGCCCCCGCCTGGAGATTAGGCACCAGCCTCCAGGGCAGGCTGTCCAGGGGGTGACCCTGGGGACGTCCTCGAAGGGCTCTCTCTGTGCCTCGATTTCCCTGTGTAGAAGCTAGAGGTGATATGGCATCTTGACTGCCTGGGTGTGAATCCCAGCCCTACTGGTCACTGTGAAGTGACCTCAGGCCAGTGCCTGAGCCACCAGGAGCCTCGGACACACTCCCGATTAAGTGAAGTGAATAAGGTCACTTACTCCTTCAGAATGTTATCAGATACAAATTAAAAGCAAAATATAAATACAGTGCTGTCCTCGGGCCACGGGCTGCAGCAGTTGATTCTTCTCACTGTAACCACCTCAGAACCTTTTGGAGGGTGAAACCCCAAAACCTTAAATGCCCCATAGAGACATCTACCTGGGCACTGGGCTCCCATCTGAGGCTCCTGCCCACCAGACAAGGTGGCAAGCAATAGCTACTCACGGTAGCCTCAGGAACTCATGCCCAGGCCATGTTGCTGCCAGATGTCCCCAAAGTGCCACCCAGCCAGTGCCAGCTACAGTCAGGTCTCTCTGGAGCTGGCAGCCCTGGGCACTATTTACATATCTAAGTCCCACCCAGCCCCTGACTCGCAGGCAGCTGAGGACTGCTGCATCACACTCGGCCACTGCACCTGATGCAGGGGGGACAGGTGCCAGGGGAGGGGCTCGCCCGAAGCCGCACAGTGTCCTACCCTACTGCCACCCAGGAGCTGGGAACAACCAGAGAATACAACCCTGTGACTGGTGACAGAGCAGGCTGTTGTGGGAAGGCACGAGGGATGCACTGGCATGAAGCCAGGTCCGCCAAGACTCTGGCCTCCTCTGGGTCCTCCTGAACCCCTCCGATGCCTTGGCACCCACCGTGACTGAGCCCCCCAGTGCTGCCCCATGCATGCCTGGGCCTCATCTGACCAGGTTCAATGTCCCAGTCCACAAGCACTCACAGCGCTTCCAGCTGCCCACCACAGAGCCCACGAGAGGCTGCCAACAGGAAGGAAGCCACACGGGGCCAAACAGCCAGATGCTGGAGTGCCGTAGGCAACAAGCGGGGCTCAGCTGGAGTGGCTGCTCTGGCCCAGGGCCACAAGCCACACCCAGGTCTGCACGCAGAGTGCATGGGTCTCTCTGGTCCACCCAGGAAGTGCTCAGCACCACAGAGGGGCACGATGACCAGCAGAGCAGGTCATGGGGAGAGGGAGCAAGGGGCCCTGGACAGGACCGGGGCCCTCCCAGCCCAGGCACCCATGGCCACGAGTCTGCCAGGTAGTGATGGTGGCGGGCAGGCACCCAGCTCCCCAGTGACACCTCCGTGTGGTTCCTTTCCAATTAGAAGGTGGGCCAAGTGCAACCTTTCTCCCTAATCTGGGAAGACAGATGGACAGACAGGAGGGAGAGGCTGGGGCGGCCAGGGAGGGAGGGGAGGACGAGATGGGGTGTGTTAATCACTCTCAAACAGACAGGAACCCCGAGTAAGGCAGGAATTCGAGCCACCACCATTGCCCTAGCGACAAGCCTCACTGTCCCAGCCATGGTGGCCCCAAGGACACCGCTGGGCTGCTTTCTAAAGGTGCAGCACGATTGCTAGCACAGGGGGTATCTGGAGGGCCCAGGTGACACTAATGAATATGGGCAGGGCACTGGCTGCTCACGCTCCACACGGCCTCGCCTGATGCCAGGGCAGCACCACACGGCCTATGCATAGGTAATGAAACTGGCACTTGGGTAAAGCGGCTTCTCCAAGGTTGAGAAGAGCGGCACAGAGCAGGATCAGAGTCAGCACTGGCAGCCGTGTGTGGAGGAAGCGGGGCGGGCCTGGCCACGTCCACAGCGGCCTCGGGGCAGTGTCCACTGCTGCTGCTGCTGCTGCTGCTGCTGCTGCTGCTGCTGCTGCTGCTGGAGGAGGAGGAAACAAGTGCCCATAGGTCCCTGCCCCACTGCCTGCATGGGAGGGCACAGGGCTGCTGCACCAGGCTCTCCGAGGGCACAGCTGTGACCATGGTCACCGGCCACAGCCTGGCTGACGGCAATGGCCATGGGTGCCAGCAACGGCAGAGCCACCGTATGCCAGGCACCATGCCAGGGCTGGTCTCAAAGGGTCCTCACACTCTCTGGGGGCAGGTGCTCATGTCCCCATCAGACAGGTGGAAACTGAGGCCTGGAAGTGTCAATGGCCCAACAAGGCCCAGCGTCCCCCAGGCAGAAAGACCCCTTATCACCTATCAGGGTGCAAGGAGAACAGCAGGGCAGCATCTCCGGTGTTTGCGGCATGAACACGCGACTCAGCCCGTACTGCTGCAGGCTCCAGCCGTCCACCACAGCAGGGACCCCCGCCATCACGCCCTGGCACATCTCCTTCAATCCCTGCCCATACTTCGCTCTCCAGTGTCAGCAGTGTGGAGGATCCCAGAGCCCACGCTGCAGTGAATGTGACCCCATAAACCCCAGAGACTCAGAAACGAGCCTGCTCCCCAGCTCAGGGGAGGCCGTGGGCCATGGGGCTGCAAAGCCCCAGGAGCCCCCCTTTGTGAACCTCCAACTCTCCAGGTTCTGCCCAGCCTCCTCCAGGCCCACTACAAGCCTTGCTGTCCCAGCCAAGGCAGGGCCACCACCTGCCAGGTTGGCAGCAGGAAGCCACGGCCCCCTTGCCAGGGACAGCTGGACACATCAAGGCTATAAGACCTGGATACCCACAGTTCCAATCCAGAGTTATAGGCCAAGCACCAGGCCCAGGCCCCCGGCACACAGCACCAGGCCCAGGCCCACTCCCAGCGGCTCAATCACTGCCCAGGAGCATAGAGCCCAGGCCACCTCCTGCCTGCTCCCCCAGCAGTGCTGCCTTGCACTGGCCCCCAGGCTGTACCCCGCCACCAGCCACAGGACCGCCAGCCTGTCCCTCGTGCCCCTCTCCTATGCTGCCCCATCCATCAAAACCAGCTGTCCTTGCCCTGGATGTTGACGAGAGCCGTCTGCCAGAGCACTCCAAGCTCACGACTGGCAGTGCCGCGCGTGCGCATGGCCCCACACAGTGCCTCCCCCACCCCACTCCTCCCAGGGACCCAGCGGGGGACACTCACACAAAGGCACTCACCGCAGCGCTGGATGCCGCTGCCAATACCTGCAACCATCTAAGTATTTTGCAACAGAAGGGATACATCGCGATGGGCCCGCACAGCGCCAGGTCAGGTAGTTAAGATTCAGGAAGCGGCCCTCCAGGGTCAGCATGACAAGTGCCAAGAACATGAACAGACTGCAGAGGGCTCACGTACACACACATGCACGCACGCGCGCGCGCGCGCACACACACACACACACACACACATACGCCGTCGCCGAGCCAAAGCTCCCGGGGTCGAGCGCTGCTACCGTCTGCGTTCTCCCTGGCGCCCAGAGCACACCCACGCACCTACCTGCTTCTCAGTCAGTACATGTTGAGTGACTTAACAAGGACAGGAAGGAACCCACCAGCAGAACCACAATCACCCCGAGAAGGGAAGGTAGGGACCAGCAGAATCACAACCACCCCAAGAGAAGGCAGCCTCCCTCAAACACATCCCATTTTTTTTTTTTTTTTATTTGTTTGCTTGTTGTGTTTGTTTGTTTCTTTATTTATTCATTTTGTG
Source organism: Capromys pilorides (assembly GCA_004027915.1). Lineage (NCBI taxonomy): Eukaryota > Metazoa > Chordata > Mammalia > Rodentia > Capromyidae > Capromys > Capromys pilorides. The sequence continues at coordinate 6,902 of PVKN010002744.1, forward strand.
GCTGGCTCAGCCTGCCCTGGTGGTGGCGCTGGAGCAGCATGTGGTGCCGGGGATCGAACCGCAGTCCCCGCAGTTGCCTGAGCCCTCCTAAGCAGGCGCTTTAGACCACTGAACCATCTCGCCGGCCCCCACATCCCATTTTTTTTACAAAATAATCAAAATTATAAACACAGAAGACGACCCATAAGTACTTAATAATCCGAGCCTTGGAACCCAGGCTGAGCAGACCTTTTATTTTCAGTGCTGGGGATGGAACCCAGGGGCTCTAGCAGGGCTCTGTCCCCGGGCGGCAGCCCAGTCCTGACCAGAAGAGCCTCCCTCCGTTCTCACACCAAAGGGTAGCGGCAACTCGCAGTCACTTGTGGAGCTGAGTCTACCTTCCGCCAGGTCATTTGGCCAGCTGCCAACCCAGAAGAGAGGAGCCTGCTTCAGCCTACACACAGGGGACAGTTGGGGGTCTCCCGAGCTCGCAGCCAAGCCCTCAAGCTCAGGCATCCCTCTTTCCCTTCCTTCAGATCCTGTTCACCCATCACTTGTGCCCCAAGAGACCCACCTGGCAAGCTGGGGCAAAGCTGGGGTCCCCTTCAAGGAGCTAAGCCTCTGCTGTGACCAGGCTGCCACCGTGCTGTGGCTCCCTCCCACCCCACACCTTGTCACTCAATCAGTCCCAGGCTGCTGGCACTGCCCTGTGGCACCCAACCAGACGGGTCTGCCCAGCACCCGGCACCTCCCAGCACTCGCTGCAGCACCCACAAAGCCCAGATGGCAGGTCCTGGGCCCCCTCACCAGGAGACTCTTCTCCTCTTCCTCTTTCCTTTTGAAAAACTCCTTTTAGATTCAAAAACAGACAACAAGAAACCAGCCCTAGGAAATCAAGTGCAAAAATCCACACTGTGGCAAAATGTGAAGGTGGCAGGTCGCAGCAAGGAGGGAGAAGGATACCACGTGCCCCAGAGGCAGAGGAGGGGTCCCCGGGGGCCCCAAGTTCCCCAGCAGAGAAGGAGTGTGGGCAGAGGGAGGCTGATGTACACACGTGCACACACACACGCACATACAGACACACGCACGCACAGTTCTTTCTCCCGGGCCCCTCCTTCCTACTGGTGCCCTAATCTACTCGTACCCAAAAGTGGCTCTCAGAAAGGGGACCAAAGGGAGCTCCTCAGAGGGATCAGTGACCAGCGAGGTCCTACTCTGCTCCCCTGGCCAGCCTTTCTCTCAGCAGGCCCTGGTCTTCTCCCGGGGTCTTTCTGCCCAGGATGTATACAGAGCCTGCTGGACAGAGGGTGATGGGGTGTCCAGCTACCAGGGACACACAGGGATAGCCTGACAGGGATACAACACCTGTGGGGACAGCGGCAGTAGGAACCCCAGGGGCACCTATGCCTACTCTGGGGACCCTGCCACACAGTCCAAGTGACTCCCCGAGTTGCCAACCTGTCCCACACACAGGCCCTGGGCCCCGACTGGTGTCTGGCATCTCCTCAGCACAAGGCTCCATGCACTGAGCTGCCCTGGACACGCGCCCAGCCCTGCTCTGTGGGACTCACTTCTTGCACCATGTGTGCAAGGCAGGAGCAAGCGGAGAAAAGAGCGAGCCAGCCGCACTAATCGGCCGGACCCCGCTGCCAGCCCGGGGACAGCTGGGCAGGCAGAGAAGGCGAGCGGTGAGATGCCGCCTCCTGCTGTGGTCACTGCCTGTGGCACACAGAGGGCTGGCTCCCTGGAGAGGTTCGGCAGACACCGGTGATGCAGATGCCAATGGCCATGAGGGGCCAGCTGTGGGATTTCCGGGGCACAGCATCCCATGCACCCCAGGAGGCTTAGGGAGAAGCAGCCCCTGCCTCCTGCCTGTGACTCCAGGCTTCCATCTGGGAAACAGGCTAAAGCTTCAACACCACCCTGTAGGGCCAGGGCCCCCGCCAGGGCCAGACCTGAGGCTCCAGACCTGCGGAGCCGGGCGGCGGGGCAAGGCTCAGGCTGCAGGGCAGGAGCCAAGCCTGGGCCCGGAGTCCTCACCGCCACACCAGTGGGGGCAGCTGCTGAGGCCACAGCTCTGGGGACCCGAGCTGCACGCGGGCACTACCCGGCCCCAGCAGGGGCCCCAGCACTGCTGAGCAAGGCTCACACCCTCCGCACGGTACTGCCCTTGTCACCTGCCACATGCACACGCACATACGCACACATGGCAACACCCTCGGACCAAACCGCCGCACACCACGCAGGCTCCCACTACACCCACAGCCCAGGGACTCCTCACAGACCGCATCCCTCCAGGACACGTGCGGGGCACGCGCAGACGCTGATGCTGACAGACAACCCCCACACAGCCTCACGCACCCACCTGGCAGCAGAACCAGACACACGGCAAGACGGTGGGGTACAGTACACCCACCACGCGCCTGTGCCCGAGATGACCACCTGCCCCCCCACATCACAGACGCACACAACATCACAGTTGCGCCATCACATACACCACACACACATCATGCCATTACATACACAGCATAACAGACACAACACCACATGGAGAACACAGACACACATAGATACACAACCCCACAACCACATACAGACCACACACACAGTCACCTGCAACTATGCAGCCCCACACACCACCCAGACACACACAATCCCACAGAGCCACAGGAACCCACACTGCCACAATCCCACACACGAGGTTCCACGCAACACCCTCACCCCAGCAGGGTTGCAGGGCCTGAAGGAATGCACCCCATGCCCAGGCCAGTCCTGAGGGGCCCCCATGTGTCTCTCTGACCCGCTGCCTCGGCCCCCAGCCCAACTTGTGCCCCACCTGTCCCTGCAGGAGAATGGGGCTGGATTTGCAGTTCAGGGTGACTGATGGGGCAGCGGGGAAACAGAAGCCACACAGCTCGCCAGCTGTGACAGACAGCCTCTGCCCCTGCTCTTGCTCCTGCTACAGCCACAGCCACCCCTGGCCCTTATCCCTGTGTGTGACTCGGATACAGACCCCTCCCTAGACACAGCAGGGCTGCAGAAGGACAGCCTGGGCCCTGGGACACCTTGGGCTGGGGAGAATACAGTCCTGTGGCTGCTGGCCAGGGCCACCAGGAGTTCATGGCCTCGGAGCTGAGCCCAGAATCCCCTCACCAGCAGGCGCGGGCAGCTCTGTGCAGAGCTGCATTATTCATGGGCCAGACTCTAAGCACAGGCAAATTTGCTGGGCGATCAACCTAATATCTTAACACAAACTCGTTTAGGCAAAACACCTCGGAAGCAAGAGAGCTGCAGAAAGCAGGACAGAGAAGAGCACATTTGAGGCAGGTGGTGGGGAGGGGTACAGGAGACGGCCAGGTCCTCGTCTGCCCAACCCACGCTGGCCCTAGGCCCCCAGGGTGCCATGCCCAGCATTGAGAGAGGCCAGGGATCCAGGCACCTCTGAGGGTCAGCTTGGGGGTTTGGCCAGGTGCAGTGGTGCACACCTGTAATCCCAGCACTCAGGAGGCTGGGGCAGGAGGATAAATGGGAATCAAGGCAAGCAAGGGCGTTTGCTTCTGAGGCCCACACTGAGCCCAGAATGCCCAGGTCATCCTGGCCAGCTCTGGACTTTGGGGGTACTCCCTCCCCAGATCCCACGATCCAGATCCACAACGTGGACATGGAAGTCCACGTTAGCTTTTAGGTCCCCTCCCCCACTCACGGCTTCGCCCCCAGCAGGACCACTTCTGTGCACCCAGAGCTGCCCCATCCTCCAGTCTCTGCCGGAGCCAGTCCTCAGCCCGCAGAGCCCTTCCGGGCCCCATCTGCCCAGCGCCTCCGCCAAGCAGCCCAACCCTCCACCTCTGTCCCTAGCAAACATCCTACACCACCCAAGAGCGAACACGGCCGCATGCTGGGCCCCACCCACCCTTGTGTCCCTCGCTGTGGGTGCCGGCCACTCTGCCGGCCACCTATGGCACCTTCTGTAACCCACCTGCTGAGGAGGACAAGGCTAGAGCCATGAGCTGGGTTTCAAAGCCCAACCACGGCGCTATAGTTTAGAGCTAAGACGTCCCTCCAGAGTCTAAGGCGAGCACATGTGGGGCGTTCGGAGTACCTGGACCATGGGGTGTTGTGCTCACCGGCTGATCAGTCCACTCGAGTTTGTGCCATGAGGAGACAGGCCTGCTGGAGGGGCAGGGCACCGATAGGGTGAGAGCCCCCATGCCTGTCCTCCCTCTGGCTGGCGCTGCTTCCTGGCTGCTGTGGGTTGAGCGGCTCTTCTCTACCAGGCCACTTCTCCCATGGAGCCATCGGCCAAAATAAGCTTCTCTCCCTCCCTCCGTCTCTCTCTCTCTCCCTCTCTCTCTCTCTCTCTCTGAGACAGGGTCTCTCTGTGCAGCTCAGGCGAGCCTGAGCTCGCTGTGCAGCCCAGGCTGGTCTTAGCCTCCCGATGGCCCGGATTACAGCTGTGCGCCACCACGCCCAGCTCAACACTTTCCTCCTCCTCTAGACTGCAGGTGTCGGTCATTCTCAGCCGGCAACGGGAAGGCTGACCAACACACTGCATGGTTTGGGGTACATCACGGGTCCTCTGTGGACCTTGTGTCCTAGCAAGAGAACATGGAGAACGACATCGAGCTTGCTGTGATGACGGCGGCGCTGTTTTCTGCCAGGAAACGGTGAACCCCTGCAAGGGGAGACCACGCCCCTCTACTTCCTGACGCCCCCAGTTCCCACAGAGGGCCTGGCGCACAGGCGGTGCCCAATGCGTCCCAATGGCCAGTTGTGCGCCTGCCAGCCTCTCTGCCCAGACACCAGGAGGAAGAGCCAGGGCTGGCTGGTGGCAGACTCGGGTGGGGGCAGGGGCCCAGGCAGGGGACCCCAGGCCAGCTGTACTCCAGGCAGGGGTTGAGGTTCAGGTGAGGGGGGTGGAGTGCAAGGTTAGAGGCCAACAGCCAGACCTGCAGTTTGGCCAGAGAGGAACCCGCAGCCACAGCCCAGGATGAAATATTTAGGAGCCCATATCCCCAGGAATTGGAAACTGACAGGCAAAATGAAACGTAGAGATGTAATTACGCAGGCAGGCCAAGCATATCTCCCGGCTGCCGGCAGACTCCACCATCGCACAGGCACTGGGTAATGAAGTCCTCCTGGACCGTCTCTCACACCCGCTGCCCATCCCCCTCTCCAGGCCAGGCCAGGGCAGGGAGGGGCCAGGTGCAGCTCCCCGAGCCGCTTCGCCATAGCAGAGTAGCAGGGCTCAACTGGGGAGATAGCTCAGCAGTCTAAGTGCCTGCCTGGCAATCGCAAGGGCCTGAGTTTGATCCCCTGTACCGCATGTCTTGTCAGCCCTGAAACCAGGCATGGTGGCACATGCTTATATTCCCAGCACTGGGGTCTGAACTGGGTAGAGACCTTGTATCAAATAACTGGATAAATAAATATTTAAAAAAAAAACAAACAACTCTGTTCATCTTTTTTTTTTTTTTTTTTTATTTTTTTTTATTAAAAAAAAAAAAAAAAAAAAGCACAGGGCCCTGGGCCCCAGCCCAGAAAGCAGCTTTGGGCCTAGGGTCAGGGAGAGGCCAGAGTCAGCTGGAGCTGGCCTTGAGTGCAACTGGGGTGACCCCTTTGCCCCACCAGGCAGCAGCTTCCTCTGCTGGGAAACGGGGCAACCCACCCAAGATGGAAGATGAGCACAGAGGGGACCAGGCCTCAGTGGAGCATAGGATCTGAACACCAGGGAGGACTTCCACAGATGCTGGGCTGCCTGGGACTGGGAGCTGGAAAAGGGCAACTCCTGTCCCCAGAGGGCCCAGGCTCCTGCCGCTTGTTGGGAAAAGGTTGGAGAGTGCCAAAGCCTGAAGGTGGCTTGGCCAGACCTGAAAGCGGAGTGGCAGGGGTGGGGCAGAGAGCAGAGGTATGAGGCCTCAGCCTGGAGGGGCCTCAGGACGGGCCCAGGGCCAGCGGCAGCCCTGGATGTGGGTAGAGCGCAAAGGACAGAGAGGCTTGGCCTGGCCCCTGTCACCCAGGAGGCACTCTGGGTGCTGAGGGTGGATGGTGGGTGGGAGGATGGGTGGGTGGATGGATGGATGGGTGGATGGATGGGTGGATGCGTAGGTGGGTGGGTGGGTGAGTACATGGGTGGGTAGATGGGTGGATGGATGTGTAGGTGGGTGGATGGATGGGTGGATGGATGGGTGGATGGATGGGTGGGTGGATGGGTGGGTGGATGGGTGGGTGGATAGGTGGGTGGGTGTCTCCATGAAGAGCTGCCCTAGGGTCCTGAAGGCTTCAGGCCCTGTCCCCCCACACCCCTGCCCACCCTCTGCCTCCCCACCCACCCCAGCTTCTACTGCCCAGTGATCTTTGCTCATCAGTGCCCCCCTCCCCCACCCATGCAGGTGCTGAGTGTTAGTTAGAGCCATCTTACAGATAAGGAAAGCAAGCCCCGCAAGCCCGGGCCTGGACCCTACCTGCATGGGCCCCTTCCTGCTACCTCTCCCCTCCTCCTTTCTCTCCCCCCTCAGACACCCCTCCTGGGCTGTCTCCTCTCTGCACAGAGTGCATGGGGGGCAGGGAGCTGCTAGGACATGGCAAGGATGGCCTCTCCTCTCTGCCACTTTGTCCCGCATTCCCACCCCTCGCTTGGGCCCCAGGACATTGTTAGCTTTCCTCTAGCTCATTAAAAATGCAAATCCACATGAATATCCATATGATGGCTCTGTCTCTAGCAAGATGGGGCATGCAACTGGTGGAGGCAGGAGGTGCAGCCAAGGAGGAGGCACAGCCAAAGAGGAGGCGCAGCCGCTGCTGCTTCTCCTTTCTCACACTAATTCAGCTGCTTTTGTCATCTTACAAGGTCTCCAGAGGCAGCTTTGGGTTCAGCCCTCTGCCTGGCCCCACCTGCCACGCCCTGCATCCGGTGCCCTTCCCATACCTGTCCCGTCTCCCACTCAGCCAGAGACACAGGGTTGCTGGGGACATGTGCTTCTAGCCTCTAGCTCCGGCAGCTATGTGTTCAGCCCAACTGGACTCAGGAAGCACCCCCAGCACTGCCCAGAAATGCACAGCTTTGGGTAAAAGAGAAACTGATAACCAAGTGAGCAGGAGCCGCTGGTTGGTGGGGTTATGGCCAGCACTTGGCAGGGTGCCCAGCCTTGGGGCAATCTCACAGCCCCCACCTCTTGCTGGACAAGCGGAAGTAGCCTCCCCAAAGCCCAGGTCGCATCACCCCTGCAGGACAGTTGGGGAGTCTGCCAAAGTGGCAGCAGGCACTGCAAAGCGACAGTGCCCTGCTCACACGCCCCATCAGAGAGATGGAGGCCATCACGGTCACAAGCCACCTGCGCCCCTTCCTCCTCCTCTCCCTTACTCAGCCTGCATCTCTTCCCGAGAATGCCCTGGTGCCAGGCATGATGCCCCTCGGGGTCTTGGCACACACTGGTGCTTGGCCTGGGCCAAGGCTCCTCCTGCAGCCCCCTCACTCAGCTCTGCCCCCAGCTGGTGCCCCTGTGCAAGGCGTTGGGCCACCTCATGCCCTCGAGCTGCCCCTGCTCCTCAGTGCAAGCCCCTCGGGGTCTCTAGCTCCACAGTGAGTGCCCAACATGTATTCCAAGATGAATGAACGGCTGTGAATGTCAAGCAGTGAAGGGCAGAAGAGGCCCCCGCCCCTCCGCGGCCACGTCCCGGAGGACAGGCTGGGAGCCCCCCAGAGCCCCGAGGTTCCCAGGAGGACCAGGAGCTCTGCACAGAAGAGTTACATGGACTTGACGGCCCCTGAGTCACCTTACACTCTGTGTGTGTGTATGTGTGTGTGTGTGTGTGTGTGTGTGTGTGTGTGTGTGTGTGTGAATGCTGGGGGCTTGTTTTAGGTTTTATTTTGTTTTTACTTTTGTTGCTATTGTTGAGACAGGGTCTCACTGTGTAGTCCAAACTTGTGAAGATCCTCCTGCCTCAGCCTCTCAAGTGCTGGGCTTCCAGATGTGCACCAGCATGCCCAGCTTTCCAGGGTCTTATGAGCCTCAGACCACGGGAGGGGGTGACCACAGCCACCACCTTCACTACCTGTCCTCATTGGCACCCTGTCCCTGCCCTTCTCCCCGCTCCCCGTCTCCCCTCCTGCCCCTGCAGGCCTGGGGGAGGCCCGGGCCACAGTTGTCTGCTCATAAAGCAGAGGCAGTGCCTCCAGGCCTGCGCGGGGGCCTGGCAGCCTCTGGCCTGATGCGTCCTGAGTCAGTGCCAGGGAACCGAGTGTCGAGGTGAAAGGAGACTTGGGAGTCTTTTTTTTTTGGCGGGACCGGGGTTCAAACTCATGACCTTGCACTTGCCAGGCAGGCACTTGTGCCACGGGGCTATCTCCCCCGCCCCGAGACTTGGGAGTCTTGCCATGGGCAGGGTGGGTGAGTGACTCGGGGAGCAGAGCTGACTCCTGCTCTCAGGCTCAGGGAGGTGCTGGGGACGCTGAGAGACAGGGCAACAGTGCAGAGCACCCCGTGCAGCAGCCACACGCAGGCGCCCACGGGGAAGCACACGGGCCCCTTCCTGGCCTTGCAGACCAGGGGCTGGACACTGTGTCCCAGAAGGATGGGCTTCCAAAGTCGAGGCCCCAGAGGGAAGACCCAGCCAGACCTGGAGGAAACCTCCTGCATTTTGAAAAGGAGGCCCCGGCCCACATAGGCAGAATCTGTCTAGCAGGGAAGAGATGCGGGTGTAAAGTGAGAAAGCTTTGCCTCTGGCACCTCCTCCTGCCGCCCTCATCAGCCTTGAGGCCAAGGCCAAGGGCACGACAGGGGCACATCAGACAGGGGAACACGGCAGCGGCAGGGCCCGATGACATCAGCCCCGGGGACCCACAGCATCAGAGGTGTCAGCGCCCTGCCACAGGCCAGAGCAGCAGAGAAATCAGAGTGGACAGGCGAAGTCCCCGGGGCGGCCCAGGCTGGCACAGGGGTTCATCTTCACGATGCGACGGGATTGACCTGGCAATCACCAAGCCGTCACACTCATGCCAACACCTTGCCAATCTCCGGGCTCAGCAATGAGCCCCAGCTGGTGCGCAGTGGCAGGAGGCTCAGCGGGGGAGTGCCCGTGGCAGTGACAGGCGGCAGACGGGAGTGGAAGGAGGACAAGATGGGCCGGGGTTCCAGAGGGTTCCCCTTCCCCGCACGCCTCTGGAAAAGCACCCTGAAGAGACAGTTTTTGGCAAACATCTGCCCCTGTGCTTGGGGGGGGCAGGGATAAGACACGAGGGACCCTGCTCACAGGGAGGCACTATGCCCACCCCGTGTCACCGGCAGATGCCCACACTGTGCCAGAGGATAGAAGGGGGTCCCCAAAGGGCAGGCCATGATGTTCACAACACAAACGGCTGCTGGGGTCCCAAGCTGGGTGGGGTCCCAACCCCCTGGGGTAACAGAAGAGGCAAAGAGAGTTTGCAGACAGCAACAGGCAGCTCCGATTTGGAGCCGGAGTCTGTGGGGAGGATCGCTGGGCCCAGGCCCTGGCAGCCGGGGAGACCCACAGAGCCTGCGCCTGCGGTCAGGTGGCGCACCACCCTAGCACCAAAGCAACAAACAAGGGCAGGGTGGGGAGACCCCCAAGCCCCGCCTCCCAGCGCCCCGATGCCTGTCCTTGCCTATGCCCCACCCATGTGGCCTCCTCAGAGCTGCCGCCCCCACCCTGCCCCACCTGACAGCACTGAGCACCCACTGTGTGCAAGGGGGGGGGGACCCTGAGTACGGCTCCCAGAAGGCTCAGGACAAACCCACCTGTCTGAGGACCACTGGGCACCTACACTGCTGGGCAGGCCCGGCCCCTTCTCCCTAGCAGGCAGGGCCCACAGTGGAGAGGAGGGAGATGCAGGCGCCACACTCCCAACCTTGACAGCCTCCGCAGCCTCACACCACGCCTCCTATCTCTGGGGAGGATGTCTGACCTCAGTGTGTCAGAGGGTGGGGATAGCGGGGAGCTCATGGGGTTCCCCCAGGACAGGGTGACCTAACACAGAATCCTCTACCCTCACAGTTACACCTACCCCAAATGAGGCTGGGAGACCCTCAGGGTGGGAAGAGGGATTTTGTGACCCATTGTTCGGTCAGTGAATATTTACTGAGCAACTACTATGTGGGGAAGCAACAGAGAACAAAACATGCCAAAGTCCTGCCCTATTGAGCCATCAACGGACCAATAATAATAGGTGAGTCTGGCACTATAAAACACTATAGGGCCAGCAAGATGGCTCAGCGGTCTAAAGCGCCTGCTTAGGCAAGCTTAGGCAACCACAGGGACTGCAGTCTGATCCTGGGCACCACGTGCTGTGCCAGCCCCACCACCAGGGCAGGCTGAGCCGGCCATAATATTAATTAATTAATTAATTAATTAAATTTTAAAATGCAAAAAAAAATGATAATAAAATAGGAGCCGGCGAGATGGTTCAGTGGTCTAAAGTGTCTGCTTAGGAAAGCTCAGGCAACTGCAGGGACTGCGGTTCAATCCCCGGCACCACATGCTGCGCCAGCCCCACTACCAGGGCAGGCTGAGCCAGCCACAAAGTAAATAAATAAAGAAACAAACAAACACAACAAGCAAACAAATAAATAAATAAAATAAAATAAATTTTAAAAAATAAAATAAAATAACACTACACAGCGGGGCCCAGCAGAGCGACAGGCTAGAGGGGGGCTGAAGAGGACAGGTGGCCAGAGAGGCCTCTGCAAAGAGGATCCCTGAGCATCCAAGGATGTGGGGCCCACGGATATCACGGAAAGAACTCCCGGGACAGCCAGGGCGAAGGCCCTGAGGTCAACTGGGGCCTGGGGATTTCAGAACGAGGAGGCCAGCATGGCTGCAGCAGAAACAGGAAGGGGTGGCAGGGGCAGCGGCAAGGGCAGCATGGGGCCCGCGGCGCCTGCAGGCCAACACCCCCAGCCACACCCCCACTCCGCAGATTTCCCAACCGCCATGCCAACCCCCATGCCAAGCCCAGTGGGCCTGGGGCACAGAGCCAGGCCCCGGCACCGCCACGCCACCCCGCCCCAGCATGGGTGTGTACACAGTCGCCATCACCGGTCAACACTCAGGCAGCAGAGGCAGCCGCTGGACTCAGACCAGCAGCCTGGCTGTTGGCGTCTCACGATGTCAGCGGCGCCAGGGCCTGGGCGTGCCCAGTGTACCACACTCATCTGAGGGACAGGAGACCAGTGTCCCCTATGTCCTTCCTACCACCTGTACCAGATGTGCACAGCATGTGGGGGTCTACCGGCTGCCCTCCAGCTGTGTGACCTCTGACCTCCGCATGGCCTCATGTCACAGAGCTGTACTGACAGCCAGAGAGGTGACCTCAACAGGCTCACATGGATGAGGCAGGCACAGGGCCTGGTCAGCAGGAGGCGCCGCTCCTGCGTCCTGCCCTCGGCATCCACAGCTTGTCACCCACAGGAGGGCCCCAGTCCAGATAGCGCTGCTCCCGTGTGGCCCAGGCTAGCCCTGCCATCCCTGACCTGGCTTCTTCTGGTCTGTGAGATGTGAGCACCGGCACAGGCACACCGTGGCCCAGCGTAGGCCCCTCAGGTGGGGACAGCTGTGGGGCGCTAGCAGGTCGTGCCCCAGCCTCCGGCCCCAGCAGATGCCCACATCAGCCTGTGGGACGCACCAGGAACACTGCCAGCCCCATGCCACCCCTCGCCAGCTGCCCAGCCTTCTGCAGTGATTCAGTCACCTCGTCTCCAGGCCCAGGCAGGGCCTGCCCAGAAGGTGGGACCCAGAGGCGGCAGGGAGGGTGACTGAGTCCCAGCCCAGCCGTGGCCTCCGCCAGATGGTCCTCCTGCACGTGCGTGCACACGTGCGTGCACACACACACATATACACACACGCCCAGGCACACCTATGTGCACACATCCTGCCCCGGTGCCCCTGGACCTTGACACTTCTCTTTGAGACCCACCTGCCATCTCCCGTAGATTGTCCCCCTGCCTAGAGACCCTGGGCCCAGACCCCTGCCTTGGGCTCGGAGATCAACAGTGCCTTTCAGTCTGACCGCAACCTGGCTCTGCCCCATTTCCCAGAATTGGAAACTGAGCCCAAAGAGACAAAGTGACTGTCCCAGGGCCACATGGCCAGACGCCAGATAGGACGGAGCCCAGGGACCTGACAGAGCCACACAGTCTCTGTGACATGAGCTAGATGGCAGGGTGACACCAGAGGCCAGGGCCAGACAGCCCGGCCCTGGCCCCTCTCACGTCGGGCTGTGCCCTTGAAGCTCCAGCTCCTTGCCTATCATGCGGAATGAAAACACCTGACACACAGGATTGTCACTGGGATTAGTGACAGCGTCACACGGAGGACTGGGGTCATGGGAGTGCAAGGCACGAGTGAACCGGGAGAGGGCCTGGTGCTGATGGGGGCCCAGTGTCTCTTTTATCTTTTTCTTTCTTTTTTTTTTTTTGACAAGTTACTAAACTTCCCAGAGGAACTTGACCATGACATCCTCCTGCCTCAGCCTCCCCGAGTGGAGGACCACAAGTGTGCACCCCCATGCCTCTTGGACCACCTTTAAAGCATAATGTCAGTCTCCAGGTCAGCCCTGGGCCATCCCTGGGGGTCATCCGGGGGTCCAGGGGACAAAGACAGATTCCCGTCCCAGCTCAGCCTCAGTGAACTCAACTGTCATGATGACGCCCTGTGGAGCACGACAAGCCCAGCCGAGGGGCCTGGGCCCTGCTCGGCACCCCTCTTGTGTGTCTCCAGCTGCCCACGTGCCCTCCCACTCCCCCACCCTGCCCCAGCCCCTGAGTTGCCTGCAGATGATCTATACTTCAGACGACGGATCAATACACTATATGGCAAAGACATCTTTAATCTTCTGCAGGGATTAGGCTACAAGGTGCAGCAGCCCCTTTCTATCCTTCCCCCCCTCCCCAGCTCAATTCTGATTTCAATTTGGCCAGCTGCAGCGTGGGTCTCTAACTCAGCTTTCGCCAGCTCGGCCACCCCCAAATCAAAGCCCCTCCAGTGGGTGGGGCCCAGGAGCCATCAGGGCTCCCTGCCCAGGCATGGCCCCGCCAGCTCTGGTCCTCTCCATGACTGGGGTGTCAGGGAGCGCCTAGGACGGGGCGGGTGGCCGGGGACGGGCACCAGGGGCGCCTGGCGGCAGCAGCCACTCCCTTCTCCCAGAGGCAGTCCTTCCTAAAATTCCTGCACAGGCCTCATTTGTCTCTAAGTCCCCCATGCCTGATTAGATCCCCCTCTGTGAAGGGCAGGGAGTGCCAAGCACCTGGGCACCATGTGCGTCCTCCAGAGCAGGGGCCAGGCCTCAGTCCTCTGTCCCTTCGCTCTCTGCATCTCTGTCCCCAAGCCCTGCGGAGGAGAGGAGCGGGCAGTGCAGGACAGGAACAGAGGGAGGACACAGGGCCTGCAGGGCCCAGGACCAGGGGCTGCACTCCAGCTGGCTTCCAGGTGGGACAGGTCCTCCCTGTTCTTGCACCCCCTGACACCCACGTCCTACTCCTTTCACGGGCTGCAGGCCCCAAGCAGCTCCCTGGAACATTTACAGGGTTTATGAGGGTTTTGGGTGATGCCTGCAGGATGCTGCCTCTGCCCCCTTGGATGCACTGAGGTCCTGGGAGACACAGTCGGCATCCTGGAGCCAGGCAAGGAGGAGCAAAGGGGCTCCACGGGGACTGGGCCACCAAGAGTGAGAAGGCACACCAGCCCTGTCTATCCCCCATGTAGCCATCCAGGGACACCTGCTACCACAGCCCCACAGACCTGAGGCACCACCCAGCCCCTCCCTCCCTGGCCCCAGAGTGCTCAGCCTCAGGACCCAGCTGCCCCGTCCCAGCCTTCTACAGAGCCCACACTGGCGCCCGCGGCCCTGCACACTCCTTTCTCTTCCCAAGGGTTCCCATGCCAGGGGTACAGCCTGTGCAGTCCCTACACTGGTTGTCGCATCTGCAGCCCTGGCAGGGCCATCCAGGGTGGCCACGGGGCAGAGCTGGTGCTCAGCAAGGGGACTGAGTCCCCGAGCGGCGGTGGCCAGGCAGGCGGAGCTCGTGCCACCTGCACCCCTACTCACCGTCCTCACGGGACTTCTGGATGAAGGCCTCCACGCCGCTCTCGCCGTAGCTGCCCTCGGAGGCCAGCGTGGACACGTAGTTCCACTTGAGGGCGCGGACGATGTCCACCATGGCCTGGGCCTGGTACGTGTCAGAGGGCACCACACGGGAGAAGAAGTCGTAGCGGCTGTTGTCGCTCAGGTCGGGGGCCGTGGAGGCGTAGCTGATCTGGGGGATCTAGGGGTGAGAGGGACCGCTGAGGGCAGCTGGCACCCACCTGGCCAGCCCCTCGCCCTGTGCACCAGCCCCACCCACCCAAGCTGGCATGGGACCCCCACAGTGTACCCCACCCCCGCACAGCCTCCCTTTGAAAACCGGTGACCTGGCACAGACGGGCCCAGGCTGATGGCCCCAGCCAAGGCTCCCAGACCACCCACTGCCCAGTCCTGTCCACCCTCAGCATGAGGGTGGCTCTGCACTGCTGGTCCCCAAGGACTGCCCTCCCCAGCACCTGGGTGCCTCTATTTCCACAACGAGCTGCGTGATCACACACCAGGAGGGTGAGATGGCTCAGCCTGCACTTAGGGGTACAGTGTGGTGTCAGAAGGGGGTCCATCCTCTGTCCCCAGGAAGCCTCTGGGTCACCACAAAGCCATCCCCATCCCCACAGCCCTCTCTGGGCTCAGGCTCCTTCCTCCTGCACAGCTCGGTGGGCACAGCGGAGCTTGCAGCTCTCCCCACACGTGAGGGAAGCCCGGGCGGCCAGCAGGGCCATCGCAAAACCCTTCCTCTCTCAGCCTCGATGCAGGCCTGAGGGCAGAGGCAGAGGCAGGGCCAGCACAGGCTCCAGAGCCCAGCGCCAGCTCCCCTGCCACCACGCACCATCCTCCATCTGGACCTGGGCCCTCCAAGGCGGGGCCCCTGTAGCTGGAGTCCTCACCCTGCAGGAGCCTGTGCCCCACCCTGCCGCTCACCTCCCAGCTCACAGACCCAAGGCCCCGGCTCCTGGAGGCCCCAGCCCAGTGCCTGGGGCTGGCCAGGCCCTATCTCCCCTCCCTGAAGCCCACACTCCCCACTCAAATCTTCTCCCTAGCAACTTAGGGGTGGCTGCAGCTGAGGGGCACTGGCCAATGGACATGGAGGAAGCACGTCACCCCCATTCATGTTCAGTCTCCGGAGCTGGGTAGCTCGCAGCAGGCCGGGAAGCACAGGGAGGCCTCGCAAGAGGCAGTGGGCACTTGGACAGCAGGGCCAAGGGACAGAGAGGAACTTGGGGTGACTCAGCAGCAGAGACCCAGCCTGCGTTATAACAAAGCCCGGTGACTGCTGGAGATGAGTCCAGAGGGAGGCTGAGGCAGGACAGAGAATCAGGCAAGTGACTCCCTGGAGGAGTCAGAGGCGCCACGACACCCAGTGAGGCCACAGGAGCCACGGATCTGCAGTGGGCCGGCAGGAGATGGTGGGGTTGTGTCCTGTGAGGCAGAGGGTGAACAGGCGCAAATGCAAGCTTTGCTGGGGTGGACTTTCGCGGGTGAACCGGCAGCGCGTGCTGCTCCACTGCCGCTGGCAAACACGTCCCGCTCCTGCTGGCTGGACGCTGGAGCCTCCTGCAGCCGGAACGCTAATTCCCAGGACCACAGCACATAAGTGCAGGGTTCCACTGCTCCTGGGACAGCCAGGACAGGGGACACTCCTCTGTCTGGACCTCCAAGCCAGGGTGGGCCAGGGTCACCCTCTCCCCAGCCTGCTGGGCAGAACTGAACTGAACTCAATTTGCACATACTCACACGCAGTCCAGAGCTGCCATGTCACAAGCATTTCTGAGGCGCTCACCCTGTGTCGGGAGCTGCTTTAAGGGACTGGGGACACCTGAACACCTCTAATCATGTGGCAATGTCATTCATTAGCTGGTATGTGAGCCCTCAGTCTCCCCTCCTGCGGATGGCCCCTCTTGCACGTGGACTCTGGGGGTGGGGTAAGCCTGTGATCTCAGATCACCAGGGTCCCCCACATCTCCTGTGAGGCAGCTCCCAGGGGCAGGGACACAAGCTCCAGCCCAGCTTCCTCTCCTGGCATCACCCCGTGAGCTGGTGTGGTTCACCTGTCCCCAACACCAAGGACAGGGCAGGGATGGGGGCCAGAGCCCCAAAGGATTGTGTAAACGGCTCTGCTCCGAGGAACAGCTAATTTCTTAACATAATTATTAATTTCATGCTTATCATATGCAAACCTCTGTCTCTCCAACGAGATGAAATTGATTTAATTAGAAATTCCATCATCAAGCCTTCTGGATCTGAGCTTCGCATTCGGTCCCCAGCCCCTCTGGTGGCTGTTGTCCCACATGTGGTCGCTGACTCCCCAGCTGCATGCCGTTCCTCCCTGCCCGCAATGCCCTGGCCAGGCTGTGCAGAGGCACAGGACCCACCCACCCCCAGGCCCAGCCCCCCACACAGCAGGGCCCCACCACCAGCAGCCCGTGTCATGGCAGTGCCGCAGGAAATCACCAGAGCAGCACGGCCACCACGGCAGCCAGGAGTGGGGTGCTCACAGCGGGCAGAGGGCGGGAGGCGGGACGGGTGCCCCTCGTGTGCAGCCCCAGCAGCTTTGTGACGGGGCCCTTCCAGCTCACGCAGGAGGTGCCCAGATTACACGGGCGCCCTCCAGCTTGTGCCCCTCTCAGCCTCTCTACAGCTCTGGCCACGCCCCCCCCCGCCCTACCCCCCCAGGGAAATGCCCGGCCACCCAGTGGGGTGGCCTCAACGCTCCTACACGCTGCTCTCACCAGCCTCCTCCACTCACCAGCCACCTCCCCCTACAACATGGGCACAGGGACGTATCTGCCTCTACGTCTCCTCAGATGCCTGAGCCCAGGGCAGGTGCTCAGAAATGGGAAGGGACACTGCTGTCCCTCGGGAGCCCTGACTAAGGGACAGGCTCCACAGCACTGCGGTTGACGTAAATGGAGGAGAAACTGAGGCTTCCTGCCATGCCAAGAGGAGCCGGGAGCTGCTGAGCTGATCTGCGCGTGGCCCGACACTCTGCATGGGGGACCTGGTGGCATGGTGGTAGTAAGTGGGCAGGCAGTGTGGACAAAGCTCCGAAACCTCCCTCCCTCCCTCCCCAGGCCCTGCGGCTCCGTGGCCCCAATATGTCCACAGCAGCCCTGCAGGAGGCACTGTGGGCCTGTCCCGGTGCCCCACCTGGCCCCACGCAGCCTATCAGGCTGACCAGTGACATTTGGATGGATTTCCAGGCCTGTTCTGAATTATGTTTTCTGGGAGCCAGAGAGACAGGCGCACCACCAGGCTCTGGAACAAATACTTCCCCCAGGAAGCTTCTCTATTCAGTCCTTGACTCGCTCTTTTAAACATTATCTGTTTCCGTGGTCCGGGAAACCACCCTCGTCCAAGGCTGTGGGAGACCAGAGGGGCTCGGGCTGCGGAGCCCAGGCCAAATGGTGGCAGTGCAGGGCAGGACAGCAGATAAGACTGCGCAGGCGGGCGCAGCAGCCACACGGTGACAGCAAACAAGATCCTCAAATCGGCACTTGTCCTATTTCATAAGCGAAATGTAGATCAATAAATTACCCTCACTTTTGCAGGTTTTACATGCTGACTCCGGCACCTTGTCAAGACTGATGCACACAGGCTGAGGGGGGCAACGGGCGGCAGGAGGGGCCCCACGGCCTGGCAGGAAGCGGAGGCCCAGCTGCAGACCGTAGGTCCCAGCTCCTGCACCCCCCTCCTCACAGAGCCCCCAGTTCCCAGGACCAAGGAGGAGCTAGTGGCTGTGATTCTAGGCTGCAACCCCCTCATCTGTCAGGCAGGTGCCTCCATGAGGATCTGCGCCTTGTCAAACTCCCCGCCGGGACCCCCAAGGAATAATGGCGTGGAACTTGCAAGGAGGGCAAGAAGGCGCAGGTGTCAGGAGCCACCACTGCCCTTCCACACGCAGGTGACGTGTCTCAGCAGGAGTCACCCTGCTTGCCAATCCTCACCACGCTGGGCAGATGAGAGGCTGCTCCAGAGTGAGGGACCAGCCGGGTGGCTCCAGGGCCAGGAGCAGGCTGGGGCTGGGGCTGGGCAGCAGGCGAGGCCACAAGCCAGACGAGGTGGGATTCGAACCCAGATCTGTGTGGAATGCTGAATGCTCTCCACCTGTTTCCCCCCAAACTCCCTGGGGGGGGTGTCCTTCTCCCACAAACCCAGATGCCCGCTGACAGACAGCCACACTGGAGCAGCTCATGGACGGGTGGGGCAGAGCCCTGGAGGAATTAACTGCAGCACCCGCAGAGCTCCAGGGCCAGTTAATGTGCGGCGCCAGTAATATATGGTGCTGCGTTAACATAAGATGATGTAATGGGATGGGTTAACATTATCGAACACATGAGCTGATAAAAGTCACATCATCATCACGCAGTGATTTATATCACAGCCAGACCCAGCCAGGCTGCCCGCCCAGGCGGGCGGGCAGGGAAGAGGCCCCACAGGGGCTGCCATGGGGGAGCCCGGGCAAGGGGAGAAGGGGTGGCCTGCATGTTCTGTGGGGCAACTCCCACCAGGGCGCCACGTCATGTGTGCCCCGTCAGCCTTCCTGCCCCACCCAGCCCCATGGTGGCACCTGCTTCGCAATGGTACTTGCCGTGCGCAGCCCGACCCCAGCCCCGAAGCCCTGCTGGTCCTGCCCCGCCAGTCTTGCCTCCTCCGACTCCCTGGAGAAGCCCCAGGCTCTGTGCTGGGCCTTGTCCCTGCACTCACCCAGGGCTGGTGTCTATCTGCCCACCTCAGGGCCCTTTAGCCTGTTCTCACCCAGGACGCAGAGGACACAACCTGGCCAGGCTCCCACCCAGCGACCCACTCCCCCGTCCCCCTAAGGAGAATGGCAGATGGGCAGATGCCGAGCTGGGAGCCCAGGTCCTCCAAGGCCTTTCCCAGCCGCCTTTCCCGCTGCCTGAGCTACAGCGCTGGGCACTGGACAGGCCGGAGCCTTTCTCTCAGACCCAGACCTGACCAACCAGCACGCGCTGCGGCCTCTGCTCTGAAACCCAACCCGCATCCAGCCAGGACTCACTGACTCCACCCAGCTGCCCAACAGCCTCTCGACCTCCCTGGTGGCCCCCCACACCCCACCTTGAAGCCATCCCTCAGCTCCCACACACTCATCCCATTGCTCTGGCTGCTTTCTGCAGCACCTCAGGACACCCTCTTTCGTGAGTATCTTCCCAAGGTGCGTTCAGAAAGCACAGCGAGCCTGCTGCCAAGCACCACCCGATGGAGGCGCAGGCTCGTCAGAGCATCGGTGCAGCCTCGCCCACCTTAGCCCCTGGACCTGGCTCTCTACAGCTCCTGGCTGCTCTCCCAAGTCAAGACAACCATGAGAGGTCAATGTTTTGAACCATTTCAGGATGATGAGACAGCCACAACAGCACCACGAAAGCACAAGAGAAGACCCCACAGCCTCTTCAGGAAGTGGCAAGGGCGAAGGGCTATGTCTGCAGTGCGGGGAAGATTCCGAGGGCACTGTGGCTATCTGCACTTTACTGTAATAAGCTGTTTTCAACTTGAACATTCGCTGTATTTTCCACTCGCGCCTCACACTTGGGTGCATCCTCTGCATGTCCCCAACACCCGGGTAGGCACCAGGATGCCACAGCAAGCAGGCGCAGATGGACCACTGTCCCGGCAGGGCCAAGGCCTAGGAGACACAGCCCCAGCCCCACACACACACCAACGCCACACAACCACAACCCCAGAAGTGCTGGGGCTGGGATAGCTGGAACGAGAGTGTGGGCCTGCCAGAACGGCCAAGAAGGGGACGCCAAGCTGACAGCTAAACAACGCAGACGGTCGCCAGGTGAGGAGAGCAGGAAGAGGGTTCCAGGCAGAAAGGGGCTGCAGGTGCAAAGGTCCTGCGGCCACGAGCCCATGGCAGATTTAAGCACTGAAGGAAAGAAACACAGAAGGTGGCGGGTTCACCACCACAGCCGGAGAGGAGCGGTGCTACAGTCCAGTGAGAGGTGACCGTGGGTGAACCAGGAGTGGCTACTGAGATGGAGAAGCGTGACCTCCCCAGACACATGCCCTCCAGCTCCCAGGGGTCCTCCTGTGACCACACTCGGAGCCCGCCTGACCTCCGAGACCACCAGAAGCCAGGGAGCCCAGAGCAAGCCCAGCAGGTTCTCCAAGGAGCTGCCTGCTCCCTCCCCCTCCTACACGGTCACCAGACACCCGAGGGTCCCCAGGCCCCCAATGCCACAAGAAAAGGACCTGAGTCTTCATCTGCCCCAGCCCCTCGCACGAGCATTGTGAGGACAGCTCCGATTGCAGCTCGAGTCAGCTGAGCGCCTGCCATGTGCCAAGGGGACAGCCTGGCCAGCCCCACAACCTGCTGCAGGCATCGGCCCGAGCAGCTGGCCACATTGGAAGCCGGAGCACGCTGTGCACACGCAGGTGGCATCCTTGTGACACTCCCCAGCCAAGTGGAAGCACTGTCCTGAACATCTCCCACCCACAGGCCCTATGCGGCTGCCGCCTCAGGTGCAGCCCCCAAAGCATCCCGGTGGGAGGCAGGACGGTGTGGGGTGCAAAGCCGCAATCAGAGAACACAGTGAGGGCTTATGTTTTTAAAGAAAACTTTACTACAGTGAAAGATACTTTGCCATCAGTCCCCAAGCCCACCCCTCACCCTAAGTGCCTAATCGCATCGCGATGGCCCCTTCCTGACGTGGCTCCAGAGCCCCCTTTTTTGCTGAGTGTGTAGCTGCGCTGCCATGGCTGCCCCCACATCCTGAATGATCCAGGTTTAGCTTCTGTGGTCATTTTGGCTTTGGGGAGGATCCAGTACCTCACAGGGCCAGGCCCGGTGACTACAGTGGGAGGACACGCTGTTTTTATAAACCTTTCACCATATTGCTGGCCATGCTTTGTAAGATGCTCACAAAAGTGATCTTCTTCCAGGAAGTGGCAAGAGTAGCCGGGCATGGTGGCACACGCCTACAAGCGCAGCCCTGGGGAGGTGGAGGCAGGAGGGTCAGGGCAAGTTCAAGACCAGCCCTGCCTACGTAGTGAGTTCACAGCCAGCTACCAAGACCCCAAAAAAACAAATAAAAAGTAGTGAGAGTGACGGGGTAAGTGTGTATGAAGCAACAGATAGTATTTTGAGGAGAATGCATGGCAACGTGCCTCTTACTAGAATAAACTTTTGTAAAATTTTAACACTGGGGACTAGGGAGATAGCTCGGTGGTCTCAGCGCCTGCCTGGCAAGCTCAATCAAGGCCCAGAGTTCGATCCCCAGTACTGTAAGTCATGCCGGCCCCAAAACCAGGTATAGTGGTACACACCTATAATCCCAAAACTGGAGAGGCTGAGACAGGAGGATTACTACAAGTCCAAACTGGGTGGAGAGACCCTGTCTCAACAGTAACAAAAATAAATAAATACACAAAAATGAAATTTTAGAAAATGTAAATGCCCATTGTACTGTTGGTCAGCCTTCGTGCACCTGCCGAGAACCAACTTCTCTCCACTGTAGGAACCTCCAAATGTCCCATTCAGGGTGGTGGCCGCATCCACACCCCACACCCACGGGGAGCCAGCTACTACAATATGGCGGGGAACAGGACAGTGCCTGGCAGGTTGAGGAATGCGCCACGGCCCGCTCCTCAGTGGTGGCACCTGCACCCCTCCCCCTCCACGCTGCATCCTCCTCCAGGGAGCCTTCCACTTGTCCTCACTTTATTCATCCTGACAGCCTGAGGTCCTTCCTTAGACGCAAGGTGAGGAACCCCTCCCCCACGGTGTCCCTGACAGGGGCCTCTCATCAGCCACAGGCACATAGCTCTCTCCAGCTCCTGTGGCGGCTGGCTCTGGGGACAGGCAGCAATGGCTTGTCACTTTCCTGGGTTCTGTTCCCATTCTGCTCACCTCCCTGATCAAACCCCCTACTCGAGGGAAGCACAGGACCTCTCTAAAGCAGCCCCCATGTCTTGTCCCCTCACCCACAGTCCCTCCTGCCCCCTTTATGGGACCTGTGCCATATACCTCTGCCGACTGTACCTGATATGGAGCTAGCTGCCCCTAACAGTGAGCTGCAGGGGCTGAGCCCCTGGGGCTGTACCCGCCCCTGGCGCCATCTGCCCTGCCTGGCACACCCCTTGTCTGCCCAGCCTTCTTCCTCCAGTACAGGCCAGGAGGATTCCAGGGTAGGCTGGGGACAGGAAAGTCAGAAGACCATTGGCGGGGCCGGGGAGATAGCTCCATGGCACAAGCGCCTGCTTGGCGAGTGCAAGGTTGTGAGTTTGAACCCTGGTCCCACAAAAAAAAAAAAAAAAAAAAAAGATCACTGGGAATGGCCTCTGTGGAGGGGGTGGAGTGGCACTGGGCCAGGGCAGCATGGAGCCAAGCAGAGGCAGAGATGCACCTTTAGGGCGCCAAGGGCAGGACAACGCCATGCCACGCTCACACCACCACAGGAGCCCAGAAAGGGGGACATACTGACACACTCAAACCCTCACCACGTCCACCCACACTCAGCTGCACACGTACACGTGGGCACACGCAGAGACACAGAGACGCACGCAGGGTGCTCTGAGGCAGGCGAGGCCACTCCAGCACACACAGCACCCAGGAGACCTTGGGGCTCCTGCCCCACACACCAGGCAGCACACAGAGACATGCGTAAGTGTCCTCCTAGGACACGTTCACCGCTCGGGCCTCCTGGCCACGTGTTCACAGCACGTACAGTGAGACCGGCCTGACTGCACCAGCACGTACCTACACATGCGCACGCACACGCACACACACACACACTCTGCACAGACTCAGGGCAGCTCAGACAGTGCTTTATGGGGAGCACAAAAATGTTCACAAACCCCCCAAATCTCACTGCCCCACAAGCAGCCAGAACTCAGCCACCCCTGCAAGCAGGAGGTGGTGACGCTGTCCCCAACAGCCCCAGGCAGAGCCGGCCTGGGACAGGACAGTGGCCTGGCAGGGCAGAGCTAGAAGAGGTCTAACAGATGCAGGTGGAAGGGCCGTGGCAGAGGTGGTGGCCAGGGTGGGATGGAGGGGGCCCCAGCTGCACACACAGCCCTCCCGGCCCCCACCTGAACCTCCAGGCCGCAGCTGCCCAGGTAGCTGGCACTGCTGGTGGGAAGCCCAGGCTGGTCACTGAATCTGTCCCGGCATCCAGGCCTCCACTGGGACCCCGAAGAGCAGCAGGGGGGCCTTCTCTGGAGAAGTGAGGAGCCCTCCCCTGTGCCCCAACTGCCCCTGATCACAGTGGGGCTAAGGGAACCAGCATGGCCCCCTGCGGGCAACTCCTGCCCAGGGAGGACACGGCAGCATTTGTAATTTGATTTAATAATCCTGCTGAATAGGAAGAAAATTAACAAATGAGAACCCAGCCAAAAATTAATCAAACTTCTCCCTGTCTATCCCCCCACTTTCCATCTTAATGAAAGTTATTTATGCAATGAACGATAAAACACAGAATGGAATTCAACAGACCCTCCTTGCGCCCGCTCTCCACCCCCTACAGCTCTATAACCACATCATGGTGGTGGCCCTGCGGCCTCTCTGCCCCTCATGCCCACCAGAGCAGCCCCCCAAGAAGGAGCCCCCTGATCAACACACCCTTGTCTGAGGCAGTTATCTCCCCCTTTCCTCCAGGAGGGGCAGAGGAGCCAGGGCCTCCATTTCTCTAAAATACCTGGGAATCAAGACTGGCCCCTACTCCCAGCCCAGGGCACCGAGCACCTCACGGACAGCGTCACCATCCCAGTCCAGGGTGCTCCCCCCCTCTCGAGCTCTGGCAGCTCCTTAGACCTCCCCCTTGTTCTCTTCCATGCACGGCTTGGACCCATGTCTGGTTTCACGTAGGCCACCTCCTGGAGCCAACACTCCCTAAGCAGCTGTGCCCAGTGTCCACTCTGAGCCAACCCCTCCATCCACGTACTGGCTTGCACGGCTGTGATCCCAAGTGCCTTCCTTCCCTTGGGACCTCATGTCACCCCAAGGGGGAGACATCTGTCATGATGCCCATTTTATGGGTGAAGAAAACAGACTCATGGAGGGCCCTGAGCAGGGTCTACCTGGCAGTTGTAGAAGGTCCAGAGCTGGAGGAACCAGACTGTACAGAATTACCAAGGCCTCAGGTGCCTCTGTGGCTTCCAATGGAGCAGAGCTGGGGCCTGTGAGCCGCTAGGGAGGGAGAGGGCGAGGGTGCTGCCCTGCACGCAGCAGCTGCACACCCGACTCTCACGTACCAGCCACAAGAGGCCTGTCCTTGCTTAAGCCCTCTAGAGGCCACCCACTGCTCCCGAGGTCAAAGTCAAGGTCCTTTGGGAACCCCAAGGGCCGGCTGATCCAGTCCCTGCCACCTTGTGCCCTGCTTTCTGAACAGCCTCCTGCTGTTTCTGAAAGGGGCCAGGCCTCCTGCCTCGAGGCCCTTGCCCAGGCTCTCTCTGCCTCCTGAAATGCCCCCGGGGCCTGGCTTCCACCTCACCGACCTGTCCAGATGTCCCTTTCCCAGGCCTTTTCCCATTGCCTCCATTACAAAGAGCCCCCCTTCGGCTGAACTTCCTCTAATCCTCAACCCCTTGGAGCTTGGATCATCACTAACCATGTCCACAGGCCTCGCCCTCCACGAGCGCGGCTCCACGTGGGCGAGGATTGCGTGGCTTTTGTCAACTGCTGCAGCCACAACCAAGGTCAGCATCTGGCACGTAAAAAGTACTCACCTACTCCCCAATTGATTGGATCAGCAAATGGCACTCTGAGGGCCGGCCAGATAGCTCAGCGGACTAAAGCTCCTGCTTAGGCAGATGCAGGGGCCAGGGTTGCATCCCTGGTGTGCCGTGCTGGCCCCGCCCCCGGGGCACACTTAAATTCGATTCAGACTGGGCATGGTGGTGCCCGCCTGTAAGTCCAGTGTCGGAGAGGCTGAAAACAGGATCACTACGAGCCTTATCTGTGTAGTGAGACCCTGTAGACCCTGTACTAACTACATAAAAAAGAAAAAAAAAAGTCACTCTGCTCAAGGCCACCTTGGAGCCACTGTCACCTCCAGTCTGGACTGTTCCACCATCTCCTCACTGCTCTCTTAGCCACGCCCTGGGATATGCCTAACCCCAAGATCCAACACACACCACTCTGCAGGGCCCAGGACCCAGCCCCTCCCCACACAACAGCCACCTCGCTTCCTGTGCCACCGCCCTGTCCCCTCTCTGTTGGGAGCACTGTCATGGCTCCTTCTGTGCCTGCAAGACCCCAGCCACTTCTTCCAGGAAGCCACGCCATGGACCCCTAGTCAAACACCCCCTCTCTGAGCTCCAGGCTCTTACCACACCCCCCACTTGAGCAGCGGCCCATCATGCACCTCGCTCCTCCCCACCCAGGAAGCACCCAGATTCACTCACTCTGGCAACCTCTGTGTCCCCCACCTGCTCTGTCTCCTGCACCAACTCAGAGCTCCAAAAATACCTGCTGAGCGACAGGGAACCCACTCGATTGCTTCTTGGGGCACATGCCATTAACAGGGTCCCTTCCTCCAGGTCGATGGCATTTCAGGCCTCTGTGAGGACAAATGGACCTTTAAGTGCCACTTAACCGCTGCACCCAGGAGCAATTGAGCCTGAGTCCTGCTAATCTTTGCTCAGGGGTGGTTGGGGGCAGCCAAGTCACCAGGGCTGAGGAGCCAAGGCCCTTTTGAAACAGCAGTGCTGCCTCCGGTGCAGCCACCAGCCCATGCCAGCAGCTTCAGGCCCACCCAGCAGCTTGCGTGTGTGAGCACGCGTGTGGCCGCCCCCACGGGCGAGGACAGCAGGCACAACACAGGCACCGCTGAATTATTTATTCCGTACATTGTTAGCGCAGCAGAGAGAGCAACCGTGTCTCCAGGCTTCAATTAAAATATCAAGGCACCCGCACCGTCTGCCCAGCCACATGCCCGGCTCCCCATGTAAATGGCAGCCGAGGACTTCAGGCCAGCGCTAGACTGCAGCAGTTCCCTGGCCTCCCGCGGGAATCCGGATTCAGGACCGTGGACAGCAGCCCCCGGGGACGGTGGCAAACTTTGACCCAGGGGCTGCCCCAAGACTGGCAAATCTTTCTGGCCTCTCAAAGACCATTCAGTCAATCGATGCGCTGTCTTCCAGTTCCCCAAGGGGCCCAGGAGCAGCCTCGCAGGGCTTCTGGCCTCCCTCCAGCCCCCTTTCTGCTCCAGCCTCCCTGAAACACTACATACAGCTCCTGCAGCTCAGCCTTCTCTGTCAGGCTTCTGGGGCCCAGAGGAGCCCCTCTGAACACGCTGCTTGTCACTCAGAACATCAGATGGCAATGGCAGCCCACACCTCCAGGGGTGGCCACGCTCCACGCAGAAGGACTCCACAAAGCAAGGATAAGCCTCAGTGGCGCCAGAAGCGAGCTTGCCTTGCCCGTAGGTGGCCCTGCCCCGCCTGGATGCTCCCAATTCCAGATGACGGAAGCTGAAGGATCCTTCAGGAGCCGGCTGGGTCAGGAGCTAACTGGGTCACCACGAGATTTAATTCAACGGCCCCCGGACTGGAGTATGAGGCCGAGCGAGAGCGAAGTGGGCGAGCTGGAAAAGAGCAAGCACCGGCAGACACACGCACGCGGTCTAGAACTGGGGAGAAGCGCGGGCTCCAGGACCGACGGTGCTGCCTCCACCGCCGTCTGGAGGAGCCTCGGTTCCCCTGTCTAGACAGTGGGGCCAGGAGGCCCACTTCCTGCTCCCAGCGCAGGCCAGTGCACAAATGCACCCATCTCTCTCACTAGGCACCTCTGTGAGAAGAGACCCAGCCTATCTGTAGAGCCAGGGGCCCTCCGCCAGCCACGGCCCACCGGCCCAGCGCAGCCTGCAAGCCGGCCGTCACACACACAAGCGCAGAAATGAGGGCTCGCAGCCACCGAGAGACGGGGGCCCACCATGGCCGAGCACAGCCCACTTCCTAGAGCCGAACGCTGGACTCAGCCCCGAGGTCCAGCAGGCACAGAACAGATAAATAAGTGATGATCAATCCAGACAGGAACACGATGGGACAGTGCAGAAGAAGAGAAGAGTGAACCACCCACACCGCAAGCCCCTGGATGGGCCTCACTGATGAGGTGAGCAGAAGCAGCCAGCCCGAGAGCGGGTCCTGCGCCCAGGTGCACAAATGGAATGGAAGCAGGGCTGCAGATACCCTGGGAGGGAGGGCGCTGGCCAGGAGGGCTCGGAGGCCCAGGGGCACCAGGAGGGGCTGCGGCAGTGGCTCTGGTACACACATCCTACCAGCTTCCTGGGGGACATCCGAAATGTGTTTCTTTCCCTGTGCACGCCTTCTACCTCCATGTCCAAGGACATGCAGAAGAAGGGGGATTGGGGCACTGCAGGGGCAGCTTTCTGAGGTCCATGGAGTGCACAGGCTAGCAGATGGAAGCAGCAGGAGTTGGAGAGAGGCCAGGACCACAGCGGAAAGGGCAGTGAGAGGCAGGAAAGGCCACGCTGGAGTGGCCAGGAAGGGGGTCTGCGGCAGAGCCAACCTGCTTCCTGCAGCCCCTCCTGCCAAGCCACCACCTGTCCAGGGCCAACGGTGCCTACGAGATCCGTGCCCTCCTGCAGCCAGGCCCCCTGCCTACCCCCTGAGTGGCCAACACATTTGACTTAAATCCGGGAGCTTAATTGCCAGGGTTTTGGGCGCCTGCCCTCCCAGTGGGCAGAAAGTAAGGCCACGTGCTGGCCCCACACCCGCAACGTTGCCAGGACACCTGCTTCCGCCTCCCACACTCCACCTGGCGCGTCCATCTCCCCACCCAGCCTCGGGGAGCTCACCTGAGCACCTGGCTCTCCCAGGATAACTGTTCCAATTTGGGAGGCCGCCCACACCAGCTCCCTGCGCCTGGCCGGAGGCTTCGCTGTCACGACGACACCTGATGGACAGGAGGCTCCCAGACCTCGCAACCACGCAGCCACCAGTGCCCTGGGGCCTTCACAATGCCAGGGACCCTGCTGGGTGATTATGCTGCCATTCAGCACCTCATCTGACACAGTGTGGGGATATCGGAAAACGCTCAGCGCCATAGTCTGGTGGACAAACGCTGGCTGCAGAACTGCACAGAGGCTGCAGTCCCACTTGGTAAATTACACGGAAGGGTGGGGAGGGAGCTCACAGGCAGTTCGGGAGAGGGGTAATTGCCGGTGGACGGTGGGGTAATTGAGCAATCTTTAGCTCTTCTTTATGCTTTTGTGTTTTCTTCCAAAGCCATAATAAACAGATTGGCTCTTATTAACCTCAGCAACAGGAAGGAATGAGGGACTCCCTGCTCAGGGGGAGAGGGAGGGAGGGAGGGAGGGCTGCCTGAATCCAGCCTGCAGGCACCTTCAGCAGCCGCCAGAGTCCCATACCAGCTACTGGGGCCCAAGCAGCGTGCCTGTGGCCTCCAGGCACAAGCGGAGCACAGCTCTGGCTCCTGGCCTGGGACCCCGAGTCTGAGCCCAGTGGTGCTTCTGCCTGCGTCGCCTCGCACACGTTGACTTCTCTGGGCCTCAGTTTTCTCATTTATAAAGTACAGCAGCCGTCCCCAGCATGCTATAGGCCACATACCATGAAGCTCCTGTGAAAGATCATAAATCACGACTGGGGACTGCTCCCATCCCCCCCCCCAGGCCCTGCACCCCTACAACGGTATTTAAGAAATACCCAGAAGCCACCTGTGCAGGCACCTGAAAGTCCTGAAAGCCCCAAGCCACATGCAGGTAACAAACCCCACAGTGAACATAAACGCACACATCATAACTGAACCAAACAAAGCTACGGAGCTGCCTCCCTGCTCCACAGCAGCATGGGGCCTGGAGCAGGTCCTCTGCAAGCACTTGCCCCTGCACACAGGGCTGGGGTCCCCCCAGGGAGCAACACCCCCGTGATGCCAGCAGGGAGGAACACGTGCCTGTGGCCTGGTCTCCAGGTGGCTCGGCTCCTTCTCCCAGGAAGCCATGTCGGCTGCTGTTGAAAAGCTACTTTGGCTCTTCCCACAGGTTCTGTGGGGATCCACGGAAGACCTGAGTGACATCACTCCCGACCTGCTATGCAAGGCCACAGAGGCCAGGGTGGGCTGGCCACAGGGCCACCAAGCAGGGCTGGGAGAGGGAAGCGAGCACGCAGCCCCCCTGCGCTGTCTGTTGCAGCAGACCCTGATGCCGCTGGAAGGGGCCCAGGCCGTGTCCTTCGGATCCTTAAATACTGAAACAGGTAGAACACCAGGCTCTCCCACTCCTCCTGTCATTCACAGCCACAGTCCGGCATGGCGGCACACACCTGCAATCCCAGCACACTCGGAAGGCTGAGGCGGAAGGATCACCAAGACCGCAAGGCCTGAGGTGAAGGAGAGAGAAGCAGAACCCGCGGCCAGCAGAACTGGAGCAGGGCTGGGAGGTGAGTCTCGTCCAGTGCCAGTGGGCGTAGGCCAGGTGTGAGCGGGGGAGCCCTGCCTGAGCCCTGCCTTCCCAGCCCAGCCTGTCGTACATTCCTAATTGATTTTATGTCTGCGTCCCTGGGACACTTAGGGCCATCTTAAAAAACCACTTAAGCAATTTAAAATAATCAAAGCACTTATAATAAGGCACTTAGCACTTCCTCGCCCTTCAGCCATCTGTAGCCCCTCCCGCCCAGCGCCAGCCGCTGCTGTGAGCAGAGCCTGTCATCACCTGTCGCACTCCTGCTGTCACCTGCCTGGCCATGCAGCAACCCTGAGCACCAGTGGCCCTGGAGGCAGGACAGCAGCCTCCACAACCTGCTCCCTGTAGCCACCACGCCTCGTCCTGCTGTCCGCCACCTGCACGCACGCACGCACGCACGCACGCATGCCCCAGCAGTGGTCCCAGGGGTGCTGCTGAGAACCTGGTCAAGGCAGGTCCAGAAGCAGAGGCTACGCAGATCGAGGAAACCAAGGTAGCAGCCCCAGGAGCTCTGCCAGTGGCTCCTGGTGAGCCCACACCCCCACCCTGGGCCTGAGCCTCCAGGAACTCTGCCCGCAGGGAGGACGCCAGCCAGGAGGCCAGCACCTCGAGACCCTGGGAACTTCTGGGCGACCTCAACAGGTTGGGCCAGGGAACATTCAGTGACAGAGTCCAGCAGTGGAGCAGGATGCAGCCAAGAAAAGGGTGAGGCCAACCCAGGGGATGGGGCTAGAGCAGAGCGGCCTGCAGAATGCATGCAGGTGATCCCACTTTCATCAAGCTTAAGACGCAAAGCTAGGGCCGGCAAGATGGTTCAGCGGTCTAAAGCGCCTACTTAGGAAAGCTTAGGCAACTGCAGGGACTGCGGTTTGATCCCCAGTACCACATGCTGCGCCAGCCCCACCCCCAGGGCAGGCTGAGCCGGCCATTTAAATAAATAAATAAATAAATAAAACATTTTTTTAAAAAAGACGCAAAGCTAAATGAAAAACGTTGCTCATGGGGCTAAACACGGATTGAAGCACACAGGGATTAAGGGTTCACACTGAGGCAGGAGGATCGCAAGTTCAAGGCTAGCCTGGGGGGCCAGAGACATAGTTCAGTGGCACTGCGAGTGCAAGATCATGAGTTCAATCTCCCCACCCTGAAAAAAGTTTAATCTGGGACAGGACAATCATCACCTCAAAAGAGGGGAGGGAGAGGGATGAGGAGGAGCGCGCAGGGGCCTTGGGTCTATTTGCGAAGTTTCCTCTCTCAAGATGAAAACAGATTCTGGTGCCACCTCAGCAAAACGCCACGGTGTGCCGGCGGCAGCACAAGGCCGTCCGCTGCTCGCTCTAATTTCCCACGTGCTTGAAATCATTCGTGGAAATTGTGTTTAGAGGTTGGAGGCGCAGCTCAGGGATAGAGCTGCGCTGAGTATTCAAAGGTCCAGGGTTCTGCTCCCAGCATCCGAAAAATAAAAACAGACGCGAACCTACAAGAGCAACACATCCCTCCGCGAGAGGCCCACGTCGAAGACTGCACTTACTGGGAAAGCAAGGAGAGGCGCGCGCACGCAAGGTCCTGGCAGAGGCTTACGCTGACCGCTGTCCCCAGCCACAAACCATAGCTCTGTGAACAGAGGAGCCTGCGCCCCTTCCAGCCGCTGCAGCGACCTGTTCCTGCCGTTCCGCACCAGGTAACCTCTCAGCACACTCCAGGGGAAAACTGAGGTCCAGAGGAACCAAGATCCAGGGATGAGGAAGAAACGAAGTGGGCAGAGAAGGAAGCCCAGGCTCCACCTCGCACAGCACCTTGGCAACCGCAGCCGTTTCCGGAGCCCTTGACATGTGGGAACGCTGTACAAGGCCTCGTGTTCCTGCACTTAACACCTGGCTGATTTTACACACCTAGAAACGGGGTCCAGAGAGGGCAAGAGCGCTGCCCAAGGATTTGAATCCATGCTGCAATGTGTTTTACCTGTGTGCGTGTGTGCCTGTGGGGGGAGGGGTACAGGGGCCGAACCCAGGGTCTTTGCACTGAGCTGCACCCCCCTATATACCTCTTTATTAAAATGTCAGACAGGGCCTTGCAAAACCATTGCACTGCCCACTGGGCTGGTCCTGGCGGTCTTCCTGCCTCAGCCCTCTGGGCGCCACGACCCATCGGGAGCGGAAGTCCCTCCCTGACGCAGACGCACGCCTGTGAACGGCCTGGCCTCCGGGCCCTGGGAAATAGCAGAGACCATAGCAGTGCCAGGGCGTGCAGGGTCGGCTGCCAGCTGAAAGGGGTGCCACAGGGCTTCGTGTGAGGGGACACGCCAAGTCAGGCACTGGTTCTGGGGGGTGGGTGACCACCAGGAAGTGCTTGGTCCCAGATGCCCAAGGCTGTCATCAAGGCACCAGGCAGGAGCTAGGGATGGCGGGCACCACGGGTCAAAGGACCTGCCAGGAACACCTGACAGCTGTCTGCAGCCCCCACCCTCATCACCTGTCTGGAGTGGAGGCTGCCGGCCCCCCGCAGAGCTGAGACAAGGCAGAGAGGATCGGAAGGGCACAAGAGAAGGTGGCGGGAGTGCCATGCTAGGGCGACAGAGGCACCCAGGAAGGCTGGGAAGGCCTGAGGCGGAAGCAGAATCAGCGGCCTTGCTGGTGTAATGGATGAGGGAAGCGAAAGCCAACCGATGAGGGGCATGGGGGGCCAGCAGGGCCAACCCGAGGGAGGTCACTAGCCCACACTGGGCCCCACCGACGCGTGCTTCCTGCCTGTCTGTCTGTGTGTGTGACTCTAAGCCAGGTCCAGGGCAGGATCCACCGGAAGAAGCCCAGCCCATCCTGCCTGCATGCGCGTGGCCCCAGCAGAGACTCCACACACCCCAGAGGGAGTAGGACCTCTAAGGGGGGGTCCAAAGATAGCAGGAGGTCACCAGCCCTTTCCAGAGCCCCTCCCCTGAACACAAGAAGCCCCTGGGACACAGCCACCTCTGGTTGTTTCCTGGCTGGAGTGGCAGCTTCCCACCTGGGCTGCCTTTGGTTTTACCCAGGGAGCCCAGGACCACCTCCAACCAATGAAACCCACATTCCCCGGCCAGGCCCAGCCAGGACCTTCAGAATCACCACTCCTCTCCCAGCACACATGCATGTGGGAATAGGTGAATGAGTTAATAAACACTTATCATAGGTAAACTGGGCTCCAGATGGGCCAGGGGAAGGCAGAGCCAGCAGGCATACACTAGAGATCCACCTAGACATAGCACCCCTCAGCCCTTGAATATACCACACCTTGAGCAGGGTCCCATCAATGCTCACAGCCCCTCAGGTCCTTTCCAGGGTCTTCCTCAAGGCCTAGAGCCTCCACTCCCTCCTAACTCTGCAGAGCCATCAGGGCTGGAACCTCCTGCCTCCACCCGACCTCTCTGTTCCCTTCATCCTGCAGCCCTAGGGCCCCCAGGAGTAGCAGGCTGGAGGGGACAGGGTGCTGCGCCAGCATCAGGGCCACCAAAGCAAGACCTCTGCCCACTGGCTTGGGCTGGGGACAGGTTATGGGCCTCCCATCCTCCTGGTTCCATCTGGGCACAGCCCTGGCCCTGGGCTTACGGTTTCCTCCCACAGGAGACACCCCAGGGAACCCAAAGCCAAGGGAGAGAGTCGCCAGGAGAGCAGAAGGCAGCGCAGCCCTCTCCTGGCAGGACCCGCATCCTTCCCTCCCCACCTAGAGACCCTAAAGCTCACTCGTGCCTTGGTGCCCACTGACGCCCTAGTGACACCTCCCCCAGCATCTGCCAGGAGCCTGGCACACTGTGGTTGACACAGGTAAAGTGAGGCACCAAGAAGCCACGCAGGAAGCATTAAGCTGCACCTCAGACCCACTTCTATCTGGTGGTCAGGGGATGGGGACAACAAGAGTGGGAAGGGCAAATGAAAGCCGCTCCACACAGCCGGGGTCCCTGGCCCCGCTCTGCTGCTCGCTGGATGTGTGGCCCTGAGCACGTTTCCCAGATTCTCGGTGCCCCATCTCGTCTCTCTACAAAGAACCAGTGTATAAATGTAACTTCACCACCTCCAAGACCCCAAGGAGGGCCCGCATTCACCCTCCGTCTCTTACACCGCACTCGCACCCTGAAACGGTGTGGGCAATGCCTGGGGCAGCTGACGAGGCTGTGGGTTGGGCAGGAGAGCCTGGAGGTGTTTTAGGGGACAGACACATCCAGGTGGCCCTGGGTCACCAAAGGGGCAGCCCAGCCCCCGCACTCCCAGTGGGCCACTCATTGGCCACTCACAGTGGCCCCTAAAAACCACTTACAGGGGCCGGCGAGATGGTTCAGTGGTCTAAAGCGCCTGCTTAGGAGGGCTCAGGCGACTGCGGGGACTGCAGTTCGATCCCCGGCACCACATGCTGCG
>PVKN010002745.1:0-40740 GCA_004027915.1 Capromys pilorides
ATTATGGAAAGCAGTGTGGAGACTCCTTAAAAAACTAGAACTAGAAATCCCATTCAATCCAGCTATTCCCCTACTGGGAATTTTTCCAGAAGAACTGAAAACATCATACCATAGTGATATTTGTGCACCTATGTTCATAGCAGCACAATTTGTGATAGCCAAATCTTGGAAACAACCAAAATGCCCATCATCTGAAGAACAGTTGAAAAAGATGCGGTATTTTTATACAATGGAATATTACTCAGCTACAAAGAGTGATGAACTAGAAGACCTCATATATAAATGGATGTATCTTGAACATATACTCATAGGTAAAATAAACCAGACCTACATGTGCAAATATTTTATAGTCTCCCTAGTGTAAGAACTCAAAAGAAGAAATAAAAATGGAAAGGCATAACACAGCTGAATGGAAACCAAGGACTTAAGTGTTAAACAACAAAGTAATTGCAAACAGAAAAGAGAAAAAAACATGACAGGAGCAAAACCATGCACTTATATGCAGGATGCTTTAGATAATGGTCCTGAGAACGACCAAAATACGTCTCACACTGAGGATAGCAGTGGGTAACACTAAAATTATGCTTGGAAAAAAAGCCTTTTAAATTTTATTTTCATATATACAGATCAACAACCAGACTGTTAGCTCCAAGAAATATAAAACATGTAATATAAGTATAATGCATCAAGATTGCTCTTTTTTCCTGTTATGTGCCCTTCTTTTTTCTATTGAGATTTCAGATAAGATAATTTTAAAAACATAAAGAATAAAGGTTGAACAAGAAAATATTTATCAGTTTTAAGCAAGTAGAAAAAAGTGTTGTGGAGAAAGAGTTAAAGGCAAAGTTGTTTTTTTATGGCAGAGGAGCTATAAATGGAGAAAAAAAAAGAAAAAGACAGGGCTTATGCTCTTCCAGGGGGCTTATGCTTTTTTAGGGAGAGTAGGTCTAAGAAGGATCCATCTGGAATTTCAGTGATTGACCTGAGGGGTAGAAACAAGGGAGAGAGACAGAGACAGAGACAGACACAGAGATAAAGAGAGAGAGACAGAGAGAGGGGGAGAGAGACAGAGAGAGAGGGGGGAGAGAGAGAGAGACAGAGAGGGGGAGAGAGAGAGACAGAGAGGGGGAGAGAGAGAGAGAGAGAGAGAGAGAGAGAGAGAGAGAGAGAGAGAGAAACAGAGAGAAACAGAGAAACAGAGAGCGTATGTACCTCCAGGGAACAGGGAATAGGAAAAACACCAGTGA
Source organism: Capromys pilorides (assembly GCA_004027915.1). Taxonomy (NCBI): domain Eukaryota; kingdom Metazoa; phylum Chordata; class Mammalia; order Rodentia; family Capromyidae; genus Capromys; species Capromys pilorides. Next base: position 1,248 of record PVKN010002745.1, read on the forward strand.
TAGACTGCATGATTTTGCCTAGGCTGCACCCTGATTCTTAGGTTCTTTTCTTGTGGAGGCGATGCTATCTGTAAAGAAAAAGGGAAAGTGGGTAAGAAAGATCAAGTCTTTTGAACTTGAAGGAATACTGACAAAACAAGTCAGTTTTGAGAGGGAGTCTGAGATAGGGAGTAGAGATACGGAAAATCACAGATTTATTTGCCTACACATGTTGAATGTCAGAGACAGATAAGGCTTACCAGAAATTATAGGAGATGAATTAGGCTGTTCACAATAGAGACATCTGCCCTAACTTTCCTTACAGGTAAACCAGGAAAATGACTGCTTCTGTTTCAGATATGTGATTCTAGTGTCCAGAGTTTTAGAAGCCAGTAATTATTTTCACTTTGTATGCTTATATAGTCATCCTGGAATGATGATTTTCCTTGGAATTTGTTTGAATGCTAGCATGGTCTTAGGCTTTCTTTTCTTTCTTTTTGTTTTTATTGTCTATTTTCCTGTTTGTAATTCAGGTATTGCATTATGTCATTATATTTTGTCCTGGAAGACTAAATAATATTATATTTAAAAAATAACAAATGCTGGAGGAGTTTTGAGGCACAAGAAACATTTCTTCTTCATTGGTGGAGGTTCACACTGGTATAACCACTGTGGAAATCAGTATGAAGATTCTTCAGAAAACTAGGACTAGAGGTTCCATTCAACCCAGCTGTTCTCCTTGATATCTTCCTGAAAGGATTAAAAAGCATCATACCACAGAGATATACGTGCATCCATGTCTATAGCAGCATGGTGTGCAATGGTTAAATCTTGGCATCAGCCCAAATGCCCACATCTATGAATGGCTAAAGATTTTTCTATACAATGGAGTCACTTTTAGCTTAGTGGATGCACCTTGAAGACATTCTGTTAAATGAAATCGTCCAGACACACATATGTAATTACCACAGTGTTTCTCTGGTGTGAGAAATTGACTGTGTAACTAAGGACTAAGATACATAGTAGATATTGAGAAATATGAAAAAAGTATTTAAGTCGGGAGGAAAATTAGGGATGGAGGAAGGCAGGAAGGAAAAAACAAACTGATGAGGAAAAAAGGAAAAGAAAGCTTTTGTAAATGAGGAGGGGAAGAAGGGTTGAAGGGGGAAGGGGTAGGGGAAAAAGAATCAAGTTGTATCATGTATGGATACATTATGAATGTGATCATTATGCATACCTAAAATGTACCAATAAATGTAACTAATTTTATGAAGCACTGGCAGTGTCACTGAAGGTTCTTCTCATCCTCTGTTCCCTGAGCCCCTGGAGCCCTGGTTCCTGCTGCTACCGATGTGCCAGCTGTGCGCAGCAGCATGCACCACCCGCTTGCCTAGGAGTGGCTCCAGAGAACCTGATGCTCAGCTGTCTCATCCGGGGACTTTCAACTGCGGTGAAGGTGTGTGAAGAGGATTCTATTGACATGCAAAGTGAGGTATTAAAAATTTCAACATCTTTAGAATGTTCTAAGACATTATATTAGACACTAACTCTAGATCTATAGTATCTGGGGAGCATTCTTTATGCACACAATAGAATAATTCCCAGGAAATGTCACTGGTGCAGCACTCAGAACATTGTCTCTGCAGAGAGGAATGAATGACACATTTTTAGACACATGTTATCTGTGGGAGGACAAGTAGGTCTCCATAGTCTCTACTTAACACCTCATTTACTTCTTAATGGAAAAGCGACAAGAAAAGAAAAGTGACTGAAAAGAAAAATACACCGACAGACTCTTGCTGCTTCAAAAAAGAAAATAACTTGAGTCCTCCCATGTTGCCCCTGGAGACAGTCCTTGGGCATGGCCTGCCGAGGGCCCACAAGGGCCCACAAGGGCTATCCATTTACTCTGCTTCGTTCTCAGTGAGCGGAGTTTCCCATCTTTTCCTTCTTGCCACTTTGACTTTCGCTGGATCACACTGACCTAGACTGAGGTGACTGGATCCTATAGTGTGGACCCTGGAATGCCAGCAAATGCTAACCCTGTGCTGAACTGTGTTTGTCTTTTCCTAGTTGGTCTGAAGAGCCAACTCTTCTAGAGCCCTTCCCAAGCCCTGCTTCAGGCCACTCAACTTCCCAACCCACCATCTCTGAGCCTTCTAGGAGACAAAAGTTGCAGAATGCTTAGAAGAGAGGCATGTGCCAGTGGAATTAAAAAGTGCCTTATTTCCTTGCCTTTCACAGACTGTGGAGGGCCACCTGGCTGGCTCTCTTCTGGAAAGAAGAGCAATTGTCTCCATATTGGCCAAACCTGGCCCTGATTCCATGTATTGATATGCAGAGAGCTGGTTAGGGGATTTAGTCAAGGAGCTGATGATAAGTATGAGCTAGGTCACTGAGGCTGGGGCCCCAGAGAGAGTACATGATGTCTCAGGACTTGAAGGAAAGGCATCAAAGCTGAAGCCCCAACCCTAAAACATGAGATCCTTCCTCAAACTGTGCTATACAGATTGCTTTCGGCAGATCCTACTCCCTGCATATTGCAGAGGTGATTTCAGGCCTTCTACCTAGCCCAGCTCACAGCACAGCCTACTTCCCACCATTCTCACAGTCACTCATCCATGAGCTACTCGCCTGTTCATGAATTAATAAAATCTGGATTTGGCCCTGGCTTGAGGCTTTTGCTCTGACTGGACTCGGGAGCCCCTACAACTACAGTATATGTTGGTCTCTTTTTCTCTCCATGGATGGCACTGAAAGTGGTAGACTGGAATTACTTATTGGAATTTCAATAACTTCTCCCTGGGATTGCAAATATGGACCCCTCCAGGCCATGCACCAATTAGCCAGCTCACTTCCCAGCATACAACAAAGACACCACAGGGACTATGTCACTCTCAGTAGCTTTCATAGTTTCCTTAATCCTCAGATCATTAGAGATTGTGGATTTCAGTAAGTGAAAAGGTAATTTAAACTGCTTACAAGATAGAAGTGGAAGCTCAGGCGAAGGATGTAGTTTGTTAGTGGTCTACTAAAGTTATTTTATGATTGTACATGTATGGCTAATTTTTTTATAAAAAATTAGAATTCTCAATAGATACTATAAATTGGGAAGAAACTGTTCAAAAGTTCAAAAGAAGAGGCAAATTGTGATGGGGAAAAGGAACAAAGGGAGAAAGGAAAAATATATATATTTATACACAAAATAGTTAAGACAGTTACACAGTTAATTTCTCTTAGTTCATTGAAAAGAAAGGTTGGAGCTAATATTGTTCAGACTAGATACCATGCTCATATCTTATACTCTGGATAACTACTACAAAGACAACAATACACTATACATTAATTATTATAATGCTCCTACTAACCTGTTTTGAAACTATTTTATTATTATTTTTATTCTCTTTTAAATAAAAACAAAACTAGGTTTCTCTACATCAGCTGTGTCCAGTAGAAATATAGACAAGTGAGGCTGTGGAGATAGCCCAGCAGTCTAAGCGCCTGCCTAGGGGAGTGCAAGGACCTGGGTTCAACCCCCAGTACTGTATGCCATGCTGGTCCCATCCCTGGGCATGCCCAGCAAGCCACTAAGAGTGGGTATGGTGGTGCATACCTATAATCCCAGTGCTGGGGCAGCTGAAACAGAAGAATCACTCACTAAAAGTTCGAGCTGCGTAGTGAAACCTTGTACCAAATACATAAAATTTATTAAAAAATAAAAAAATATAGAGGAATGCAATTAAAACAGCACTGAGATTATATCATATTCCAGGAAGAATATCCATCAATCATTAAGAAACCAAGCAACAACAAATGCTGGCAGGACTGTGGTGAGGAAGGAACCTCATTTATTCATTGTCAGTGAGAATGCAAACCAGTACAAACAGTATGGAAATCAGTAGAGGAACTTCTCAAAGAACTGAAATTAGAAATTCCATATGGTCCAATGTCATAATCAGGTTAACAAGAGAATAAATTTAATACAAGACACATAGCCTGTAGGATTATTTTTAAGTCTCACCCAAAAAGTAAACTGCAAAAAGTGCTGGAGATCTGTCCACATAATGAGACCCAAAGAATCCAGCTGAGGGCCAGGATCCCATGGCAATGTCCTGTATGAGCCCAGCTGGAGGCCTAGAGCCCATGACAATGTCTCATGCAAGTCCATATCCAGGATCTGATCTGTGCCGGGGAGGCCCAAAGGCAGGGGTGGAGCTAGAAAGTCTGTGCCAGCAGGATGAAGGATCTGCACCAGAAGGCTGAGGGATCTACACTGGAGCGAGGAAGTGACACTCAAGGTAAGGATCACGGCTTCCTCTGAAGAGTACCACAGCCATCCTCAGCTTCAGCAACCCCTGAGCTCTTCTGATGATGAGAACCGCAAAGTTGCCATCAGGAAAACCAGTGTGACAAGCTTCTCCAGGGGAACCCACAGCACACATCTTCCTTCCAGCCCTCCTTCTGCCCTGCTAGCAGGAACCCTCAGGGGGACCCTCCATACCTGCTCCACATCGACTCAGTTCCTGGGCATTACAAGTTTACCATCAGTTAAGTCACCACAGTCTATCTCTGGTTAACTTGATAACTAGACACATTTCCTTAAGCCACAGTCTCCAGTCAGACAGAGTTAACATCTCTCGATCTATTCAGATTTAAATTAATATAACACTTACCTATATAGAATCCCTTTTTTTGGTACCAAGAATCAAACTCACATGCTCATGCTTGCCAGCCAGGCAGCTGCGCCACTGAGCTACATCCCCGGCCCCATGTATACAATTCTTATTGTACTCATTTCCACACCAAAAGCAAAATACTCAAAGGTTAATCAAAATTCCAGGTTAAAACCATAATACTTTGACTAATTAATTTACTTACAAACATATATCTACTACATTAAAATCATATTAAAAGAGCTATCACAATTACAGTCCTTGCTTCTCACCAACTTAATCACAGGGCAAGGTAACACTAAGATGTACCCCAAGGAATCTCCTGCATTTTGAATACATTCTTCCCTTTTGGTGAAAGGTCTTACTCATTTTTCATTGTCCCATTCCTTTTCAATTACCATGTTTTCCTGTTTGATCCTTGCAATCCGCAGCTGGACCCTAGCCTTCCCTCTGGTGGGATGCTTCAGATCTCCCTGCAGGTTCTTCACTCTTAATTTGGAACATAGACCCAGCAAAAAGCTCTCAACAGAAGCCATGCCGTTGTCCCAACAGCAGACTGCATTGAAATTTTTTTTTGACACCAAGGCAATATCTCTAAACACAGCAAAATGCAAACTAACTTCCTAGCAAAGCACAAAATACGCCACTCTGGACTAGCAGCCAGCGCTGTTCTAAATAGCAGCCTCCAGAGCCTCCTCTTACCCAGCAGTGCTTCCATCAGGACTCTGATTTTCTAGGCTCTGACCAGAGTCTCCCATATTCTGCATGGGAGCTGCCCCCTCTGCCAGTCTCTCAATACCTTTCCAGATTAATTACCAAAGCTCGTAAGCTACATGACCAGAAAACTTCACAACAGTGATACCACCCTCAGTACCAAATTTTGTCTCAGTTTCTTTTCTCATTGCTGGGACAAAATACTTTACAAAAGTTAAAAGGGAAATGGTTTATTTAACTCCCAGTTTGTGGAAGTTTCAGTCCATAGTGCACTGGCTCAACAGCTCCAGGCATCAGAAGATGGAAAGAACAGCAAGCGAGAGCAAGAGGGAAACAGGCCTCTTAGCCCTGCATCACATCCAGCCTCCTGGGATCCGGGTGGCTGATGATCCACCAATCATTCACCTTTAATATCAGCACCCTTAATCCCAGCATTGCACTCTGAATCCAAAAAGGCCCACCTGAAAGTGCTTGAGGCTTTGGGGAAACCCGACACAAATCATATCAGGTATCTTGCCATTGATCTACATCTTTAATTTGTTTCGTCAGGGTTTTATTATTTTGGTTAAATTTATTCCTATTGTTTTAATGTTACAAATGGAAAGATTCTCTCAAAGTCTTTTTCAGGTAATTTGTTATTAGTATATAGAAATACAACTAAATTTTTTTTTTTTTTTTTTGTCTTTTTGAGACAGAGTCTCCTATATAGTTCAGGCTGGCCTTGAGCTCACTTTTGTAGCCCAGGCTGGTCTCGAACTCGCACTGATCCTCCTGCCTCAGCCTCCCAAGTGCTGGGATTACAGGCGTGCGCCACCACGCCCCACTCGAAATACAACTAAATTTTATATGTTGTTTTATATCTGGAAACCTCGTTGAATTTATTCATTTTTTGTTTGTTTTTGAGACAGCATCTTGTTGCATAGTTTCTTCTTTCGTTTTGTTTTGTTTTTGTTTTTGTTTTTGCAGGACCGGGTTCGAACTGATGATCTTCCACTTGCCAGATAGGCGCTGTGCCATGAAGCTGTCTCCCCAGCCCCACTGCATACTTTCTTAACTGGCCTTGAGCTCGCTGTGTAGATCAGACTGTCCTCAAATCCACAGTGGTACTCCTACCTCAGCCTCCCGAGTGCTGCGATTACAGACATTGCCACCATGCATGGATGTTTAATTTTAACAGTTTTTATTGTCATTGTTATTGTTGTTTTCAGGGGTTTTTTCGCAGTAGAGTCTCCAAGGTTTTCTATGTATAAGGTTATGTCAACTGCAAGCAGAGATAATTTTACCTTGATGAAAAAGAACAAAGAAATTTCTACTCCTCCCGACCTTTAATGGGGACGCAAAGACAGTGATGGTAACAACTAACATTTTCTGAGTGCCTGGTGTACAATAGGCACCATTCTCAGCATGTTAAGGGGAATCATAAAGAACCCTTGTGCTGGGCCTGTGAGAGCAGCTGTCATTCTCATCACTTAGGGGTCAGGGCTTGCCCTAGGCCACTCACTGGTGAGCTGGAGTGGGTAGGTGTGCCAGGAGGACACACACTTGTGTGAGAGTCACCTTCTTGTTCCCAGGTGGGAAGTCAGGCTCCAAGAGCCTATATGACTTTATACAAAAGTACAGAGTGGCCAAGCCTAAAAACATTCAAAATAAAGACCATCGAGGGTTATAACTATGGAGTAATATTAGTAGATGAAATGTTATTATACAGATTAAAAAATATTCTAGTCTCTCTCTCTCTTGCTCTCTCTTTATCTCTCTCAGGAAAACTGCAGTTCGGAAAATAGAACGTATCAGTTGTAAATTACACCTGGCTGTCACAAGATGGGCTGGGAGCAAGAGTCTCAAGACAGTCAGCTCTTTGCCAGGCAGTCCTTTTCACATTCAAAGCCAACAGTTCTTGAGACTCCCTCTCACATCAAATCCAGCTCACATCTCACGTGGCTCAGAGGAAGCGTGCCCTTCTTCCCACTTTGAGCGCTCACGTAGTCAGGTCAGGCTCACCAAGGCTGACCGCTCCTTATGGAAAACTATGCCTGAAATCTGATGAAATTATGGGACTGCTTATTTAATTACTTTTAAGGGGAGGAGATTATGCAGAATGTCTATGTCAGGAGGGCGGGAATCTTAGAATCAATCGGAGAAAAAGAAAGAATTCTAAAAGAGCAGCCAGAGGAAAAAGGACCTGTTATCTAGAGAAGAAAAAGTTTCCCATCCACTTTCATAAACTGTTGATGTTGCTTTAACAGTGCCATCCTGGGGCTGGCCAGATGGCTCAGTGACTAAAGCACCTGCTTGGTAGGCTCAGGGACCAGGGTTCAATCCCAGTTATGCTGGGCCAGCCCCGCCCCAAGGGAATCCTGAAAAGGCAATTGAGACTGAGACTGGGTGTGGTGGCGTGCACCTGTAATCCCAGCACTTGGGAGGCTGAAAACAGGAGAATCACTACGAGTCCAGTCCATGTAGTGAGACCCTGTAGACACTGTACTAAATACTTTTAAACCGAAAAAAAAAAAAAAAAAAAGATACCATCCTGAATATTGGCAGCTGCCTAGGCAGGCAGCCAGCCTGGAGACAGACTGCTATTAGGAAGCCTAAGTTTCCAGGCCTCCCCTCTCTAAAGCAACCATTCAATACAGAAAGAAATTGTCTCCACAGCCTATAAAATTCTTTGGATCAAGGCTATCCTCCTAACATTGTGTATAGGGCTGAAGATAAAAACTGAAAGCGTTGCACAAAAAATTCAAAAGGAGAGTTTGCAAAACAATGGCCCATGAATAAGATAATTTTTCTTTGGTAGTTGTACTGGGAGTTGAACTCAGGACCTGAGCATGCCAGATAAGATCATTTCACAGGTTGTTTCCTTGAGCTCAGGCTACCCTGAAATATGCCCTCATTGCTGGCACCATGTGGCTCTGAAACACCACAAGATATTTCTCTAGTCACTCACACTTCATTGCTTGTGTCCCATTGCATGAGCGATTACACACATCTCTCAGTTTTCTTGGGTGAAGGCTCCCACCCCCTCCACACCCCCCCCATCCCCGGCAATGCCAACCTGGTGTGTTCTGCAGCACTACGCTCCAGCAACTGGCCACTTATGTTTACCATTGTTAATGATTTTTTTTTTCTTCCAGATGTGTGGTGGTGGGGAAAAATTAATATTAGTATTAATAGAGAGCTTCATCACTAACACAAATAAGTTTAGGATTAGGGTTTATACCACACATTATTTTAACAAATGTATCAAAGTTTCCATTGCTTCAATATCAGCAGAAATGCTTTTTGTTTTTTGAGACAGAGCTTTGCTACGTAGCCCATGCTGAACTTGAGCTCTTGATCCTCCTTGCCCTACTTTTACAAGTGATGGAATTATGGACATGCACAGTCACACATGGCAGGAATGCTCTCTTTTTTTTTTTTTTTTTTTTTTTTTTTTTTTTTTTTTTTTTTTTTTTTTTTTTTTTTTTTATACAGAGCTGGAGAATGAGTTAAGAGATGAAGGATCCACTGTCGATAGGGACAATCACAGGAGTCTCTCTGAGGAGCATCTTACTGGGTAGGATATAAACGGTAAGGACAGAACCTCAGGAGTGGAGGTCCTGTAGAGGGGATGCATATGGGATGCTGATGTGTGATGGGATGCCCATGGGATGCTGGAGGTGCAAGATTGGGAGGGGGGAGAGCAGCAAGTGATGAGCCCAGGAGGGTGGGTGGAGCACACTCAGATAGGTCATCCCACAGTGGGGATACTCATACCAAATGTCGGTAGGCTTTTTATTACATTCTATATTTCATTGGCTGTTCTTGAGTTATTGATAGTACTTATATCATCTTGATTCAGTTTTGATAATTTGTTCTTATCTAGGAATCTGTCCATTTCCTCTGTGTCTTCAATTCTGTGAGAGTAAAGATTCTCAAAGTAGCTATTTATGATCCTCTGAATCTCTGCTGGGTCTTTAGTAATTTCACTCTTTTCATTCCTTATTGCTTCCTTTCTTTCCTCTTTTTGATGAGGTTAGCTAGGGGCTTATAATTTTATTTAATCTTCCAAAGAACTACCTTTTTGGTTCATTAATTCTTTGTATTGTTTTCTTTGTCTCAATTGAATTAATCTCTGCTCTTATCTTTATAATTTCCTCCAATCTTTGGGCTTTGAATTTTGTTTGCTCTTCCATTTCTAGTTGGTTTAGGTGCTGCATGAGAGTATTTATTTGTCCCTGTTCTGTTCTCTTAATGTGTGAGTTCAAAGCTATAAATTTCCCTCTAAGAACTGCTTTCATTGCATCCCATAGATTCAGGTAGGTTGTGCTTGAATTTTCATTAAATTATAGATATTGTTTAATTTCTTGTTTAATTTCATCTGTAACCCACTGGTTGCTGAGAAGGGTGTTGCTTAATTTCCATGTATTTCTGGAGTTCTTATGATTTCTTTGGCCATTTATTCCCAATTTCATTGCACTGTGGTCAGATAATATTCATGGGATAATTTCTGTTTTCTTGCACATACTTAAGCATGACCTGTGGACTAATATGTGATCTATTTTAGAAAATGTCCCATGTGCAGCTGAAAAGAATGTGTATTCTGAAGTAGTTGGGTGGAACACTCTGTGCATGTCCACTAAGTCCAGTTGTTCCAAATTCTGTTTCAGTTCTGCTACTTCTTTGCTAATTTTTTGTCTGCTTGACCTATCCTTTTCAGATAGGAGAGTGTTAAGGTCTCCTGTTAAGATTGTGGTATTCAATATCAGATTTTTCATGTTCACTAAGGTTTGTCTTATATAACTTGCTGCTCCCGTGTTGGGTGCATACATATTTATGAGGGTTACCTCTTCATCCTGAATTTTTCCCCTAACCAGTATGTAGTGGCACTCTTTGCTATGTTTGATCAATCTTGGTTTGAAGTTTAGACTGTCTGCAAACAGGATTGCTACCCTGGAGCATGTAGCATTGTTTTCTATCCTTTAACTTTTAGCCTATGAGTTTCTTTATGAGTTAAATGTGTTTCTTGTATACAGCATATTGTTGGGTTTTGTTTCCTTATCCATTCTGCCAGTCTATTTCTTTTAATTGGAGAATTGAGTCCATAACATTGATGGTTATAACTGAAATGTATTGACATATGATTGACATGACTTTTACTTACTTCTGTTTACCACTTTTTCTTCTGTGTTTAATTAGTTGCCCTATTTGTTGGGTTCTTTCTGTTCTCATTCGTTGAGTTTGGTCCCTCTATAAAATGTTTTGTGGTATTCTGTGTTGGCTTTGACGTCATGAAATTCTTTTCATTGTTCCTTGTTGTGGAAGTATTTCACTTCGACCTCATACTTGAAAGAGAGTTTTGCTGGGTACAGCAGTCTGGGTTGAAATTTTTTTTCATGCAGGACTTGAAACACTCTGCTCCATGCTCTTCTTGATTTCTTGGTTTGTGAAGAGAAATTTACCATTATTCTGATGGGTTTTCCTTTAAATGTGATCTGTTTCTTTTCTCTAGCAGCTTTTAATATGTTATTCTTCTGCTGGGTTTCTGGGATCTTGATTATTATATGTCTTGATGTGTTTTTAGTCGGGTTGATGTTATTTGAAGTTCTGTATGCTTCAGTTACCTGAATATCCGATTGTTTTCTCATGTTTGGGAAGTTTTCTGCTATTACTTTTGTCCATATTCTTTTCATATCATTTGTATTGACTCCTTTCTCATTGATCTCTATTAATCTCATGTTGTTCATTCTTGCATCATCTTGCAGATGTTGAATTATTTTTTCCTGCATCCTGGTTGTTTTTAAGAGATCCTTTCTTATCTTTTCACTAGCTGCAACTGTGTCTTCAAAATTTGAAATTCTATCTTCACTTTTGTTCGTATGGTTTTGCCAGCTTGTGATTGAGATTTTATTTTCTTGTATATCTCTTTGAAACTGTTTCATGCGATCCATTTCTTTCTCATGTTGCTCAGTCAGGGGATCCATCATTTTTCTATTCTCCTTTAATTTTTTATCAGTGTCTTCTTTGACATTACTTAAGTCTTTCATTATAGTTATCCTTTGTCTCTCTAGTTCAGAGATTATTTCTGCTCTGCTCTCATCCTTACCTTTCTGAAGTTGTTCTGCTACTTTAGATGCTATCAATTTAGAGATGTCCTCTTTTGTTCAGAGGTTTTTTCTGTTCTGGTTTCTTCTATACATTTCTGCAGTTGTTTTTCCACTTCAGATTCTATTAATTCATGCATTTCTTTTTTTAATTCAGATGCTATCTCTGATCTGAGTTGTTCTATACATTTCTGCAGTTGTCTGTCTACCTCAGATGCTGCTGATTCAGAGGTTTTGGCTACATGATTCCCATTTTCTTCCATGGTATTGTCTCTTGTATTAGTTCTGGTTGGGCTCAGGATCTGAGCTTGCACCTTACTCCTTGTCTTTATCATTTTGTATAGCAATGATCTCTGCCCTTTGGTGAAGTTATGCCGTTAGTTCCCAAGGGAGTTTGGGTCCAGATCCTCCAGGCTCATTCCCCTCCAGCCGTGCCTGGCGGCTGGCCGAAGCTTGGGTGGCTGGCTGCCTCAAGGCCCCATGGGTCAGGGTTGTAGGTGGAGTTGGAGCTCCAAGGAATGGATGCCGGGCTGGGAGCATCTTTACCTGGTCACCCAGGGCCAGTCCCAATGGCAGGTGGAGTTTGCATGATGGACCGGTCTGGGGGCCAGAGCCTCTTTACGTGGTCTCGGCATGCAAAAGAATGAATTCTGCCTGCACAGACATTCTGCCTGAATTGCCAGCCCACCAGCATGCCTTACAGTCTTTGGGTTGTCCTGTAATTGAGTGAGACAATTCCCCAAAATAAGTTCTTTTTATATATTGTAAGGAAACCCAAGTGGCTACTGAATGCAAAACTATCTATTGAGACAGCTCCTACTGATTATTGTTTCTCCGAGAGAACACTGCCACACTAATGATCTCAATATTCATGTTGTTTTCAATATTTAATTTTTATAGTAAATTATAGCTTGCTTCATGACCAACAAACTAATGGTATATGCTCACTTCTTCATTGCCAAATCTATTATAATTAAAATTCAGTTATGATCTATGTCATTTGGCCCCTATAATTTTCCTATTTTCATTAGTTCTTGGTCATCATTTTAGTGGAAGTCTTCTGTGACTTGCGGCCCTGTTTTTTTTTAAGCCAACACTCTTTGGACTCCAATATTCCAGTTTTCATTATGACCGACACCGTGATTAGGATTCTGTAATAAATAATGCATTATTTATTACAATAGCTACTTCTTTTCTTCACTATTACCTGTAAAGGAACCATTAATTTCTTTTAAAAAAATAAAATTAAACCCAAAGCCTAAAATAGCAAAAACACACACAATAGACATGACAGTGCTGAGTTCATGCTGAGACACAGCTAGTGGCCAGAATGGCTTTGCCTCTAAATAAATGCAGTGTACAGAGTGACAAAAAGGCTTTTTCTTCTCAGAGTATTTTGTGTTTTGTAATTATAGGAAAAGCACTGTGGCCCCGCACCTGCCTCTTCCTGAAATGTCACACATTTTGAAATGCGTTTATCCTTATTTGGCTAAACCTTAAGACAGAGTGTTCCCTGGAACACGAGCTCTGCTGCCACCCACTTCTGTTGCATGTGGAACATTAACAAGGCAATGGTGATCTCATCCTCCTGGCTTGACTTTCTTGGCTGAGGCTCTAGAGAAGAGGCGGCCTGAGCACCCAGATCCTTCTGGCCCCACAGCTCTTTGCTGGTCCAAAGCTTTAGGTCCTGAACAAAAGGAATGCCCTGTATGCAATTCCCATCCATGTGATAAAAGCTTCCCTCACTTGTTGAGCGACTCTACTCCCAAATTCTGGTTCCCAGTGAATGTGTCCCTTGGTTCCCCCAAATTTATAAGACATAGAGATTGATGGCCAAAGAACCCAGTGCATCTGAACTCTGTCCTGAGAAAAATATGTGCACAGAAAGTGATGTCAGGTAAGGAAGCCTGCTCTGTTTAGTTGGGCTCTGCCCAAGGCTCCAGTGCGACCTTCCAACCTAATTCATGGTATACAAGTTGGAGAGGATATTTTGCCTAAGTGTAGCAAGCCTTTGTGTTCAGCTCACTCCCAGAAAAAGCAAAGGTGTCTGGCAGCCCACAGCATAGCCTTTTGAGGGAAGTGAGGGATATGGAGGAGCTGTAACTATCTCCCATCAGCAACTTTCCTGATTTTTGTCTTCGACCAAATTACCCAGTAGACTCAATATCCCACCTCTGTTTTTTGGCCTCTGGGAAAAGTGCCCAAAGAGTCACAGGAACATTTTACCAAAACAGATTAACACTAAGCTATCCCTGCAGCCTGTACTCCCAGAAACCTGGTTCAATGACCTCATCCATCACTTTTGAAGAAAGGACAAAAGTAGCAGAGGGTGAAACCCTGTGCTGCTCCTGGCCAGCGTGAAGGACGTTTCATGAAGGGAAGTCCAAATACGCAGAAGGGGCAAGACTTCTTTAGTATACGTGCTGGCGAGGCAAGCACAGGGCAAGACTTCTCAGAATCCACTTCATCCCTGACCACAGATTACAGCACCCAGAAGGCTACTGGAACCAATTATTCACTTATTACTTTGGAGAAAAGAAAAATTTCTCCAGCTCTGAACTATAGCTGAGGTAGTAAAAGGTACAGATATAATACACTGCACTTGGAAACATGAGATCCAAGTAAAGCCCAGTTTTCTTTTCATCTCTCTCTGCCTCTGTCACTCTGTCTCTCTGTCTCTCTGTCTCTCTCTCTCTTTTGTTCTCTCTCTCTGCTTTAGGAAGCAAAATAAAAAGATTAAAGATGCTAGCATTATCAGCTATACCTGGCCTCTAAGCACATTCTGTGGTAGAGGTCCCCTGGAATCACAAAGAACAGCCACACAAAATGCTTATCCTCATCTCACTTTCTGAATTAGGATCCTGATCTGATGTACTCCTCTGTGTTGTTTTCAGAAGCATTTAGATCTTAGAACTAATTATACAGTAGAATGAATTTTTTTTTTTTTTTTTTTTTTTTGGTGGGATGGGGATTTGAACTCACAACCTTGCACTTTACCAGGCAGGCACTTGTGCCACAGAGCTATCTTCCTGGCCCCAGTAGAATGAATATTGATGCTACTCCTGTCATCCTCCGCAGAACACGTCTTGTTGTTGTTATTGTTCTTTTGTGTGTTTGTTTTTTGGGGAACAGGATCTTGCTATGCAGTTCAGCTGGTCATGAACTCACTATGTAGCCCAGACTGGCCTCAGACTCATGGGAATCCTCCTGCCTCAGGCTCCTGAGTGCTGGGGTTACAGGCACTCAGCACCACGGGACCCAGCATGTAGGATGCAGTTTTGGCATGGATGTTTCTTAATTCCTGGTACTTAAGCCATCTTGATGCATATTCTGGATCTGTATGAAGGCAGATTTATTTTACCGTGTGGCCAGATAGGGTCTATTTTCAACTCTCACTAGAAATTTGCTGCCAATGGGCAAACAATTTATGAACTGACAATCTGGGCATGACTGGGTACCATGGTGTATACCTGTAAGCCCAGAGCACTGGGAGGTTGAGGAGGAGGGCTGCAACCTCCAGTACATGCCGGACAGTTTAGCAAAGCCGTGTCTCAACAAATAAGAAGGAGAGAAAAAAAAAAAGGAGAAGAAATATGAAGAACTTGGGACATTGCTCCATGCCCTGGATTCAATCCCCAGTATCACAAAATATAAAAACAAACAATTTCATCACTGATCAGTCAGTGATACTATTTTAATCTCCTCATGATAGTAATCCAAAACATTCCCCTCTCTGCAGCTAATACAAACTCTGTTTTGACTATTTATGTCAATGAAGTCTTCATAGCTTCCATGAATACTTCAATTTTGCCTTTCTACCTAGATTCCACGAACCTGCCAGAATATACCTAAGCCTAATTTCATAACACCAACTCTGTTTTGCAGATGAGAAAACTGAGGTACAATAAAATGGTCAAGGTCACACAGATGTAAAGCTAGAATTTGAATACAGAGAACTTGTTGACAGAAACTATGTTCATAGCCACAAGGCCCTCCCTTTCCAGGGACTGGAGGCCTCTGTGACCTGGTCCCATGAACCACATTGCTCTCATTTTTGCCACGTTCACTCCATAGCTGTCAAAATGGACTCCTTGCTCTTCCTTGGGTATTTCCAACACACGCCCACTTCTGGGCATCAGAGCCCTATGCTCACAGCTTTCTGCCTCAGAAGATCCTCATGATTTTCTTTTGCACTTGTTTTCATACCTAATCAAATGTTAACATCAACACTTATTTTCTCTGACCTCTCTAACAGTAAATGAATCATTTTGCCCTCTATCTCTTTATCTCTAATCTACATTTTTGTTTTCATGGCACCTGTTAAATACTATATAGCCATGTTATGTTTGTGTTTTTGTATTGACCAGTCAATACAACAACAATCAAAATGCCACAGCATGGAGAATTGGACTGTTATGTTGATTGCTATGCAAACAGATTCTAGGAGAGCCCTGGCACATAGGAAACACTCAATAAATATCTGCTGGATGGAAGGTTAATGAATTAAGATTAGGGAGCTGGTGGTCTATCAGTATTTCCAGCTCCAATCATATTAACTTCTAAGTTTCAGAAAGTATACACAGTACGGGGGGCAGGGATATAGCCAGTGAAGCGCTTGCCTAGCAAGTGCAAGGTCCTGAGCCCAATCCCTGGTGCTGAAAAACAAATGTATACACATCACTTACATGTGCGAGGCCTGGCTCAGCTGCCCGAACATCAATCCGGGGTGCCCTAGTGTCTCCCTGTGTGGCCCTTCTGTTTCTCATCTCTAACCAGGTTAGGATATTAACTGTTTGTAGGTGACAGGGTTATTCTGAGGAATCATGCAGATGAAATACTTGCCATAGAGCTTGGTCCATGGTGAACATTTGAAACTCTTCTTGCTCCAAATCTGGAAATTAAGGTTGAAGGTAATGCCATGCCTGTAAAAATCATGGAGACATTTTTTTTAAAACAGAAAAAAAAAAGGCCACAGTTGTATTTAAACTTAAAACTTTTTATTTATTTATTTTTTCAAAATTTCCTTTAAAAAAAATTTTGTTTTTACCAGAGATCTTTATTGTATAATTATTACATACATCAACATTGTTTTATGGTCACAATACAAACATATATAAACATATTTATATAAAACAAATTACAAGTAGGGACAGCAGCAACTAAAACTTTTTAGTACAACCATTTTTTCAAATAAATACTATTTTCTGCCTTTTTTATTGTAGCTTTTTGTTCAGAGTTCCTCCAGGAAATAAGTATAATGTAGGAAAATGATTCCTTTTGGACTAATATTTTCTTTAAAGATATTAGAGGCAAATACGTGAAAGGCAACATAGGGCTTATTGTGTGCTTTTAAGTAGAACTAGGCCTGGTGACAGCAACCATGGTGGCCACAAGCATTTACCTGGCTATCTCCGAAAAACTGATCTATCTTTCTTTCTTTCTTTCTTTCTTTCTTTCTTTCTTTCTTTCTTTCTTTCTTTCTTTCTTTCTCTCTCTTTCTTCTTTTGTACTGGGAATTGAACTCAGGACTTTATGCTTGCCAGGCGGGCACAGTGCACTGAGCTATATACCCAGCTCTTCATTCCTTCATATGGTAGATAGGAAAATATTTTTTCTAAAGAAACTTTAAACCTTGATGGTTTGAGCTATATAAAGATTTCTCAGGACACAGAACACTAGCCACAGACAAAGTGATAAATTTGACTTCATAAAATTAGGAATTGCTTCTTACTAAAAGCCATGCTTGAGGGAAAAGGAAAGCCAGAGTAGGAAAAGATGTTCACAACACTTACAACCATCAAAAGATTCTTATCCAGAATATGTGAACTACCCCATAAATCAGCAGGAAAATGCCAAGCAACTCAATAGAGTAGTAGATAAAAGATGTGGACACATGCTTCATAAAAGAATTTTACAGTGGTCAACAAAATGTGCATATTTGTTCATAAATCCATCAGGCAAATGGAATTTTCAACTAATATCCAAGTCAGAAAAAATCAACCACTATGCTGTCAGAGAAGATCAGGTGCAGAGAAGACAGGAGTCAATGCCTCAAGAATTCTGCTACTGAGGTGCACAATAAAACCAAACACAAGGTACACCATGCACATGGCAGTGATGTAGTTTAATCCTAAATTAAAGCAGCAAGAGGCTTCAGAGAAGTGACAACGAGCTAGGTCCTGACGGCTGAGCAAACACATGTGCTGGTGACATGCACGTCTGGATTTGAGGGACTTTGCAGGTGGCTGTGTCAGCAACAGGAGAGACAGACAGGGACGAGGCCAAGCAGCTCTCCAGAGGGAGATCTTCTCAGTGGCTGCTTAGACTCAGGAGTGAGGACAGCAGGGCTGCTCTGTGAGAACTCAAAGAGAAAAGTGACCGACGCATTCCTCTTTATTTATTATACTCCTTCCCTCACACTCTGGCCTGTTCTGGCCCATCCTCTGGCCGTGTCACCCTTCTTTCCCATATTTCAGCCATGCCATTTTATATTTGGTGGCCACTGAAATAGAGACTTCCCTCATCTGTCCTGCATTTTCTTCAGGAGACAGAGCTGAGCAGATATCGTCACAACCCCTTTGTGTTTCCCTTTCGTATCTATAGCAGCTCCACTCCCTAAATTTTCATTATGATCTTATGCAGGGTGGTGGAAGATGCAAAAGACTTCAAAGAACTGACAAAAATTTGAATTGTATTCTTGAGGAAGAGAGAAAATTAAAAATATTCAAGAGAGTAGCCTGCGTTTTCCCACAAAATTTCAAAGCAGCCCTTTGGTTGGTGTCCTCTCTTGCTATGGTGACACCTGCTCTCCCGGATGGGCCTTTCAACCTACCAGGTGGGGATGGAGATTCCAGATGAATGGGGCAGAATTTTCCTACCAGGCCCAGGGCTCCTTCCTTGCTACCTATAGGTGGCACTCTGGAAGGGGGGTGTTATGGTTTGTGTGTAGGTGTCCCCCCAGAGCCTCATGCAGTCATGGGGAAGCTTCTGGAATTTGTAATTTATTATTGTGGAAATGGGTGCTGCCTCTCCCCTGGGGCAGGTGATTTGCATTTCAATGTAAGGTAGGAAGAGCAGTTAGCTGCTTGAGCAGCTGCTAGCTCTCTCCCAATGCTCTTGCTCTTACCAGCCAACATGAAAGGTTGCCCTCTGCCCTGTGCCACTCTTCCTTGGAGCCAGCTGAATATGAACTGAAACTTCCTGTAACTGTGAGCTAAATAAACCTTTCCTTCCCTCATTTTGAGTGTCGGGTATTTGTCCCAGCAGCGAGAGAAGAATAACTAAGAATTTGGTACCGCAGGAGTGGGGTTGTTGCTGTGGCTAAAACTGACCATGTGGATTAGAAGTGTTTGGAAATGGCTTATGGGAAGAGATAGGAAAAGTTTGGAGAGATCCTCTACTTGTGAAGAGCTGGAAAAGCTTTAGCTCTTCTGTAGGGGATATCCTGGTCATAGCTCAGACCAGAAAGTTGACAGAAAGCTGGCCTGTAAAGACCAGGCTGCAGAGGTTTCTGCTGAGGAGGACTGCACTGGTTGTTGGACTCCAGAACATTTGTGTTTTGATTTGGCAGAGAAGCTATCTGCATTTTGCGCGTGCCCAGAGACTTTGCCTACTACTGAGTTTAAGCATGGTGGACTGATGAATCTTTCAAAAGATATTTCAAAGCAGCCAAATATTGGGGCAGTGGCATGGCTGCTATTGGGGGCTTTTAGCCAGATTTATGTTGAGAATCAAGAGCAAGGAGCACAGCAGGATGGTTCAAAATGTTGTGAGTTTGGGCAAAAAGGAAGCAGCAATAAAACTGTAGACTGCGAAGATAGAGCTAAGAGGATCTCCATTGCTGAGAAGGAACCAGAGAACATAAAAGATGGCCTGAGGGCATTACGGGAGGTGGCAGGTCTCCACCCTTTGCAGCCTCAGAATTGCAAAGGTCAGAGACTTTGCCTTCAGGGGAAAGCCTCTGAGCCCTTTGTTCCAGAATGGCGCCAGCATGGAGAATTTATTCCTTGGAATCAGGGTCAGAATGCTCAGCAATTCAGGTACCCAACCCCTACAATCAAGAGAAAGGGAAGCCTGGCTACTGCTCCACCTGGCAGCAGACCTTGGCACCATCCACTTGGCAGTGGTCTTAGGTGCATTGAGAATGCAAGAGTTCTGAGGTTAAGAAGGCTTTCTCCTCGATTTCAGAAGGCCTGGGAGGCCAGGCAGTGTGCTCCTGAGAGGGCAGTGTGTAAAGCTGTGAGTGAGAAGCCTATTCAGTGGAAACCCCAGAAGTTTTGAAAAGCCAGGAATGTGGATTGTGCAAAGAGGGAGAAAAGCCAGCCTGAGAAAGAAGCCATGGGAGCTACCGCTGCAAGTGCCGTAGGGGTGGAGCCCCATGGAGCTTACTATTTGCCACAGGTTGCTTTGGATGTTCCACAAGGACGTACAGGATTTAATATTGGCCCTTCTGAATTTTGGACTTGTGCTGGTCCCAATGCTTGGTATCCTGCTGTGTGTACCTTTTGGAATGGTAATGTATATCTTGTGCCTTTGAATGTTGGATGTGTGCAATTTCCATAAAGGCTCACAGAGACTTGCGACTTGGATTTTTCAGCAATGCTGAGACTGTTGGGACTGGCAACTCTTAAGAGATGGACTAGAATGTCTTTTGCTTAAAGGGATGTGCATGAGTCTTTGGGGGTCCAGGGGCGGAATGCTATGGTTTGTGTATAGGTGTCCCCCCAAAGCCTAATGCAGTCATGGGGAGCTTCTGGAATTGGTAATTGATTATTGTGGAGATGGGTGCTGCCTCTCTCCTGGGGCAGGTGATTTGCATTTCAAGGTAAGGTAGGAAGAGGAGTTAGCTGATTGAGCAGCTGCTAGCTCTCTCCCAATGCTCTTGCTCTTACCAGCCAACATGATAGGTTTCCCTCTGCCCTGTGTCCCTCTGCCTTGGAGCCAGCTGAATATGGACTGAAACCTCCTGTAACTGTGAGCTAAATAAACCTTTCCTTCCCTCATTTTGAGTGTCAGGTGTTTGTCCCAGCAACAAGAGAAGAATAAGACAGGAGGGCATGTCCAGCTTTGACAAAGACATTCTAGGAATTCAGTCCCTGCAGCCTAAACACTGCAAGAGAAGGCAGAGTTGAAAAATGTGTTGCTTTACCCTTATAGTATAAAATTTTAATAATAAATTTAACATGCACAGGAAGTGAGTCATTGTTCCTCTTTTCCTGCATAAGATCTGCGTCTGTGGCCATCAACAGCACAGCACCCTAAAACCCTCAGCGAGAGTCACCAGAAGTCATGTTCCTAGGCACGTGATGGATACACCACGTCTTGAGTTGAGATGTAGCCGGCAGGAAATGATTCTTGCTAGGATCCTTTATGATCTGTATGGTAGCTCTACAGATACCTTTCTAAGAGTCATGACACTGTGAGTAATAACAGTGGCCTTACCTTCTTTCTGCAGTGAGAAATATAAAGGAGCCAGCAGCAGCATACTCCTCAATAAAGAGCATGAAGAGACAGCTCTCAGGCCAAGCCAGGAGCAGCTGGAGCTTGGACACTACAGAAAGTCTTTTCATGTGAAGATTGGACATGTAACAATTATGAGTATGTCTCTTCTATCCATTTTCTAAATCTTTATCAATCATCTTTCATGGGGACATAGGTTGGGGAATGCTTTTTTTTCTCATAGCCGAGAACAAACTTGGGACCTTGTATTTGCCACACAGACACTTATGCCACCAAGCTATCTCGATGGCCCTGGGTAATGCATTTTTAAGTCAATTTGTCTATACCATTAGGGATCTTCAAAACATCTACCCAAAGATTGAACAGAATAGCCCTACTAAAATATATACCATGTCTCATTTGATCTGTTGTAATGGCTTTCTAATAGAGCTCTCTGTTTTTTAATCCTGCTGCTTCCTAAAGCATCTCTGAAACAGTCAAGGAGCACTCTTCTAAAATGGAAATCTGAGCCTAGTGTGGTGGCACGCACCTGTAGGCCCGGCATTCTTGGAGGCTGACACAGGAGGACCTGGAGTTTGAGCACAGCCTAGGCAGTGTACTAACTAGTGAGATGCTGTTTCAATACAAAGAGGCTGATGATATAGCTCAGTGCAGAGGGGCCCTGGGCTCAATCCTAGGTAGTATATACATGCACACATAAAATACAAACAGGGATGCTTTCAGCTTACAGCTCATCAATATGTAGGGGACCAAATCAAAATCCCTCAAACCTACATTAATTTCCTTTATGATCTGGCCTTTTCTTGTCACCTTTAACCTCCTCTTCCACAGTACCCTGTAGCTACTGTATGCTCTCACCATATCATTGGTAGTTTTCAAAACCCTCAGAGCTCTTAAGTGTTCTTCCTTTTCTTGGTGTGTTAGTTCACTTTCTACCACCATAACAGATGCCCGAAATACTCTATTTATAAATAGAAAAGATTTATTTTGTCTTATGGTTTTAGAGGTTTCAGTCTTGATCAGCAGGCCTTGTTCTTTGGGGCAATGTAGCCCATTATGGTGGAAGTGTGTGATGCAAAACCAAGGGGTGGAGCTAGGGGTAGTCACCCCCAGCACCATGTTCCCAGCAGCCTGAAGACCTCCCTCTAGGCTCCACTTCCCAGAGGCTCCATTGGTTCCCCATTATGCCATGCTGAGGATCAAGACTCTACCACACAGATCCAAACTTTGGTATTTAGACTTCCCTTCCCATCACTTGATTTCCTAAATAATTGCTGTATCTCTGGAAAGGTTCACTTATCTTTCTGACACCATCCTCAATGCCTTCTTCCACCTGAGCTCTGCCAGGAAGAGGGAAAGCAAGAGGATATAGTATGGATTGAAAGAAGAGCAGGAGGATAGAGTTGAGGGCAGAGAATGTGGGGTTCATTTCACAGAAAGTCTCAAGACAACTTTATTCTGATAATAGCAGGAGGCCACTGGGTTCCTCTTCCCTCCACCAAATGAATCCAAGTGAATTGTCCCACCCCACATTCATGTCCTTATGTTGTCCCTTCCTGCTGTAAATCAGGCCTGGTTTTGTGATCCACTTAACCAATAGAAAAACACAAGAGACATTATGCATTTCCATGTTCCAAGCCACAGGATAGCATGGCCATTTCTGCTTTTGTGCTTTGGAAATCCCTGAGTGCCATATAAGAACTACATACGGAGGCCAGATGAAAAGGGAGTTCAGCAGGGATGGTGATGCACACCTGAAATCTCAGCGCTCGAGAAGCTGAGGAAGGGAGATTACTATAAGTGCAAAGCTAGCCCAGGCTACACAGTGAGTTTAAATTCAGCCTGAACTAAAAAACAAGACCTTGTCTTAAAAAGAAGGGGCACAATCCCAAGACTGTGCAGTGAGAGCAAGGCCAGGTACTAGAGGCCCAGCTCAGTCCAACTTCTAATTATCCTTGCCAAGGGGCCAAGCATGAGAATGAAGCATCTTGGATCCTCCAAATCCATCCACAGTGGCATGAGAGTCCTGTGAGACATCCACCTGAGCCCAGTCAACCTGCAATCATGACAAATGATAAAAGTTTGAATCAAGCTACTTAGTTAACTGGGAAAATAACTAAACCATTACTCAACAGATAAGAGAGGGCCTTAGCACAAAGCTCCTATGAGAAAATGTTAGGTGGAAAACAGGCAGCACCCACTAGTCACAAACTCTATAGTTGGCATCATGAAACAGGGCTCAGAACCTGGGCAGTTAGGCAGAGAACAGTTCCCATCATCCACTAAGATGGTACATACTCTTCGCTGTTGACCCACACCAACTCTCACTATCACATTCATGCAGATCAGTCTCTCTTGATCAAGAGAGATAAAAGTTAAAAATTCAGTGTGACCTCCATTCCTTGCTGAGACAGGAAGTAAGGTAAGGCCATCATCCAGCTGGCAAGAATGCAGAGGACAAGAAGCCAGTGTTTGATTAAATGTGATAGCAGAAATGGCTGGAATGGATCCCTATTTCGTCCTTTACTCTTCTGGTCAAGGGCACAGATTCCATCCCAGTTAATTGGGCTGTGTTCCAGGACCACAGGCTCAACCTTCAACCCCAGCCAGCTGTCCAAATTGGATGTCCTCCATTAGCCTTGGAAAAGCTAGAATGAGACACAATGTTCAACTCGCAGCTTTTTTCGGGGAAATGCTGTGCTGTGAGTCCATCTGTACCGGCAGCATTATTAGAACAAGGACAGAGTTCTAAATCTCACCCACTCATCTCCTTTCTCTGTGTGTACCAATCCATTGAAATAAGAAATCCTTATTTCTTTTAATAGAACTCGCTGCCGTCCCTCAGGTTCCACACCCAAATGTCATTTTCAGAGCCTTTCTTTTCTCTACCCCTTATTTCTGAGCTGAGGATGGCTATCATTTCTGAAGCGTCTCTAAGTTCTTCTCTTTGCTATTTCTACAGGTCAACTTTTATGAAAAATTCCAATATTTCTTAATGAGTACTGCAGCTTTCACTCTTTTCTTCCCTCTTCAATCCAACACTCACGTTACAGTCTGCATTCTGCAGTCTAACATCCAAAGCTTTTCAGAATTAGATTCTGTCTTCTTTTCCAGACCTGGAGCTTTCAACATCTTTGCTGTCACTGTGTACCTCGCAGGTGGCCTACACATGGCACTTGTGCCTCCGTGCTTCCATACTCAACCATGCCCGGAATAGTAGTCCTGGTGCCTGTGAGGCTCAGAAGCCTGGTTAGCCCACCACTTCAGAAAGAAAGCACCAAGTGGTTATGGCTAGGATGCCCGTTACACTGTCTGCCATGCTGTGCCCACTGATGTCTGATTCCTTCTGGTCTGCACTGCATCTCCCAGGTTCATCACACTGCGCTTAGCAAGCAAACAGTGCACTTCAGCATTTTGAAATGAACAGTCTAATGTCTTTCTCTGATACACACTCTAGGCTTTCTTTTATTTTTTTCCTCTCTAAAAAATATTAATACAAACTTCTCAATGAATTAAGAAAAAGTAGCTGTACATCTATTCTAACTCTCTTGAGCATACATATATATATATTTTTTTCCTGTTTTTTCTTTTTAAAGTTTCTAATACTAGGAGAAAATATCATACCATGTCTTACAAGTAGATTGTAAGTCAAAGATACAGTATGAATCATAAAACAAAAATTATAATTAATATTCAGAAAATTAATTAAACATTAATTAATTATACATTAAAGTGGCTGGGCATGGTAGTACACACCTATAATCCCAGCACTTGGGAGGCTGAGGCAGGAGGATCAGTGTGAGTTCGAGACCAGCCTGGTCTACAAAAGTGAGCTCAAGGCCAGTCTGAACTGCCTAGCGAGACCCTGCCTCAAAAAGACCAAAAAAGAAAAAAAAGAATTAATTATACATTAAATTAAATATTTCAAAAAAAATTCCAAAATTCAAATCAAATCATGAGTCCAACTAACAGGCCAGAATGTTGTGTATCACATGTATGAATTTGTAATCAACTCAGAGTAGTTGTATAATATTTGAATAAGTTAATATATACAAAAATATCAACTAAGAAAATGTTTCCATGGTAGTAAAGAATTACTAAGAATAAAACATAACATAAACACTGGAATGGCAAATATATGACCAAAAGGATATCACACAAAGTTCTAGTATGTCGTGTACATGGACAGAGTCCATGACACTTACTGGTGACCAGTACTGAGCTACAGCTATTTCCTTGATATCCACCCTGTAGACCCAGACAGAATCATGACCTATAAGATGCAGGAGAAGTCCATTTGTAGAATATGCTGATGGAAATATCTTGCTGCTGTATACAGAAGAATAGTTGAAAGACTGCTATTGTATACCTCCTTTTCTCCTGCGTGTAATTGCTTGCCCTACTTGATGGGTTCTTTCCTTTCTCCTTCATGGAGTTGTGGTCATTTCGATCCCTCTCTAGTATATCTTTTAGTAAATTGTGTAGGGTTGGCTTTGTCATCATGACATGCTTTAGTTGTTCTTTGTTGTGGAAGTATTTCACTTCTCCATTATACTTGAAAGAGGGTTTGGTGGGGTATATCAGTCTGGCTTGGAATTTGTTTTCTGGCAAGATTTGTGGTACTTTGCTCCATGCTCTTCTTGACTTGATGGTTTGTAAAGAGAAATCTGCCATTATTCTGATGGGTTTTCCTTTAAATGTGATCTGTTTCTTTTCTCTAGTGGCTTTTGGTATACTGTTCCTGTGCTCAATTTCTTGGATCTTGATTATTATATGTCTGGGTGTGGTTTTAATTGGGTTGATGCTATTTGGAGTTCTAGGAGCCGGGGAGATAGCTCAGTGGCACAAGTGCCTGCCTGGCAAGTACAAGGTCATGAGTTCAAACCCTGGTCCCACCAAAACAAAACAAAACAAAAAAACGAACAAACAAACAACAATAACAAAAAAAACAAACAAACAAAAATGGAGTTCTATAGGCTTTGGTTACCTGAATGTCAAATTGTTTCCCTATATTTGGGAAGTTTTCTGCTATTACTTCTGTCCATATTCTTTTAATATCATTTCTATTGACTGCTTCTTTCTCATTGATACCTATTAGTCTTATGTTGTTCACCTTTGCATCATCTTTCAGAAGTTGAATTATTTTTTCCTGCATCCTAGTTGTTTTTAAGAGAGCTTGTCTTACCTTTTCACTAGCTGTAATGGTGTGTTTAAGGTCTGAAAGTCTATTTTCGCTTTCACTGAAACGGTTTTGCCAGCTTGTGATTGAGGTTTTAAGTTCCTGTATAGCACTTTGAATCTGCTTCATACATTCTATTACTTTCCTATATTGCTCATTCAATAATTCAATCGTTTTTCTATTCTCCTCTATTTTTTTTTATCAGTGTCTTCTTTAGAAGCACTTAGTACTTCCTTCATTATAGTTATCTTTTTTTTTTTACTTCAGAAATTATTTCTGATCTGATTTCCTCTATACCTTTCTGTAGTTGTTTGTTTACTTCAGGCGCTATTATTTCAGAGATTTCAGGTGTATGATTTCTAATTTCTTATATACTATTGTCTCTTGCATTTGTTCTGGGTGGGCTAGGGGCCTGAGAGCACATTTTGCTCCTTCTCTGTCATTTTGTATGGCCCTACCTTCTGACTTCTGGTGTAGAGCTTTGGTAGAATTCTTACCTTAGCACCAGATCTAGATCTACCAAGTTCAAACTCATCCAGGTGGGTGTGGCTTGGGTCTGGCTGCTGTGCTCCATTTCTTCCTGCTGCAGCACTTGGAAGTGAACCTGCTGTGCCACTCTGGCAAGATGTTCTACTCCTGGATCAGCTGAGTGGGTCTCATCTCTAGCCTCTCTGCAGGGAATTCTCCAGCGGTTTTCCACATTGTGCCTGTCTGATAGATAAAGTTCCACTCACATGCTGGGCCTTGTTATTGAGTTGAATGAGTTTCTTGCAGGCCCTATGTGGTCTCACTCACACCCCAAGCCTGGTTCTTGGGTCAAATCTCTAGGCTATTTTCTAGGTTGTTGTGCTATAGGCTAAGTCTCATTTTAATTAGGTTGCCCTGCTAGTCACTACAGGTCATTGCAAGAGATTGAACCTTGTCCTGGTCATATGTTCCAGAGAGGGTCTCATATGAGAGACCCATTCTAACTAACGCAGCTTTCATTGAAAAGTTTCTATGCTCATGTCTCTCCTCCCACCCCTGCTATGGTGAATGCTGGCCACTGATCACTGAGATCTGAGCCCCTCCAAAGCTGCTCTTTTAGGAGGACTCACTCACAGCTGACTCATAGCATCCAGTACATTCAGGGGCCATTCATTAATATCTGGTGATAGGTTCATGTTCTCTAGAGGCCTTGTCATCAGGGTCACCAACTGGGCTTGCTTGCTGGCCTGTGAGTACTGCGGGAGGTAGGAAGCGTACGTGTTATGCTGCCCACACCACAGGGTGTAAGGAGATTTCCTCCTTGAGGAGTGCAGTCTGTGTGAATATCCAGTGCTTCAGTGACTGAGGGTCAGCTTCACTTTTTATTACTCATTCAGGGCCAAAATCTCAGCTTCCCTCTCTTTGGCAAAACTTCTTTCTTCCAAAGCAAGTGACTTCATTCTTTGTCCTAAGGAAGAAAAGTAAGACATAACAATAGAATCACACAGATTAACTAAAAAACTCAAGGAAGAGGAATCAGAAAAAGAGGCATTTATTTTACAACATATTTAACGAAGTCGGTTTGTTTTGATTTATGATTCTCTTAGGACCTCTTCTACCTGGTGCTTGGCATCGTAGGTCACCTCTGCTCAGTGTGTATATTGCATCTTAAGGAAAACTTGAATACAGCAAAATTTGACATGATGAAGGGGACTGCTTCATGTGCCACGCTAACTGCTACTCTGATTGCCTACACAGGTTAACATGCCCATTGTAAAAGCTTGAGAATGATGGGATCCCTAGAACAAGCAAGCTGGTGGTGCAGCAGGTGTGAGACTGAAGGCGTGGCATCCATGGTACCCTTGATGGCTGTTCTACAGGGTGGAGTTTAGACCTCAAACCCTGATGACCTTGGCTGACCAAGTATCTTTTGTCTGTTAAGAATTCCTGTTAGTGGGGTTTAATTTTATTTACTTATTTATCCTCAGAAATCAACTCTACTGTGCACTGAACACCTATGTTCCTCTGAAATTCACTTTAATGCCCTAATTCCCAATGTGATGGTATTTGGAGATGGAACCTTTGGTACATAATTAGGTCATGAGGATAGGAACCTTAGGAATTAGAGTCCTGACAAGGTGACAGGAGAGATACGTTTTTTGTTCTTGTCATGGGAAGATGAAACAAAAAGTGGCTATCATTCAGGTGGAGAAAACTCACTAGACACTGACTGCCAGCACACTGCTCTGGGACTTCCTGGACCATAAAAGATAAATATGTACAAGCCATCCAGTCGATAGCAGTTTGTTATAGCAGGTGAACAAACTAAGATCGACTCCCACAAGTTATATCTAAAGAGAAGGAATGAAATGAAATACATGCTAAGGATTACTTGCCAAAGGCTCTTGTGCAAGGACAATGATGGTTTTTATCTATACAAAAAGTATAGGAAGCACAGTGTGCCTGTGGGACCCTACCCTCAGACTAGGGAAGTATTCATGCTGGTTTTTTATTTTTAAGACAAAGACATTAGTGAGACAGCACTGATAACTGGTGCAGCAGAACTTGATGGAACTGGGCCCCGAGAACTACTCTGCTTCACTGAAAGCTTGTCCGTCATTGAGCGTTCACCCCAGCTGGGCCGAGAGGCTTCCATCTTGTCTCTGCTCTACCTCAAGATGGAGGCCTAGATCGAAGATGTGTATTAGCCTCAAGGGCCCAGAACAAGTTGCATCTTATAAAAACTCATGAAGGATTTAAAAAATATTTTTAGCAATCATTTTTCTAAATGTAATTGAAATGATTGCTTTTCATGGAGATAAAAATATAATTTTACCAACAGAAGATACTGTATGAACCCCCACCCTTACATCTGCACAACTCTTTGTTTGGTCAACCCGAGAGCAACTCTGTTGATGGGCTGTTCCACCCTTCGAGAGTCATGTCTACAACAGCTTGTCTCTCCTGGTCACAGACAGACCTGCACTGTCTAATGGATTTTTTACAAAACAATGAGGCTTTACCTAGTAAATGTGTTATAAAACTGACAAAATTATGTTCCAATCATTGTAGGAATTTTATCTTTCTTCTCAGTTAAATTTTTATTAAGGAATGGACTGGGCACATTAGCTTATGCCTATAAACCCAACACCATGGAAAGCTGAGGCAGGAGGATCCAAGACCTGCTGGTCAACTTAGTGACTTAGTGAAACTCTGTCTCAAAATTTAAAAAAGAAAAGGAGGAGGAAGAGGAACAGGAGGAGGAGAACTGAGAATGTAGCTCAATGCAAAGGGGCTGGGATTCTGGATTCAACCCCCAGTATAAAAAAAAATTTTAAAAAATAAAAAACCAACTAGAAAAGAGAAGTAAAAGAAATGCTCAGTAAAGGGGCAACCCGCTTGGGTCCCCCTTCTATACTTCTCTGACAGAAGCTTTCTTTCTCTCAATATTCAGCTCTTAAAAAATTGCTCAGGAAAGACTGACGAAAAATATCATAAAATACTGAGAAATGTATAGAGATAGTTGCTCTATATAATAGCATGTATGTATCATTTGCCCTGCAGTAACAGTTAGTTTCTTGATGCTATTCATTTCGTTAAAGTCACTTTTCATATTCATCATCATTCAATTTATTTCTTGGCAGATATTTAGACTCTGAACTGCTACCACATATAAAATCCTTCTGCGTCCTACCTTGTCCTTCTCCCGAATGCTGCTGTAAATGGCAGGCCATGGCATACAGTGTTTGATGCTGACTGACTTAGCATGAGTCCTAGGCTGTGAATAAATCATAAACGTTCGGCATCATTCATGAATTATTCAGTTTGTCTGTGCTTTCTGTAGAACACTGTAGCTTAAAATCAGATCCAAACTACTGTACTCATAGGTACAATAGTTTCAGGTCATTAGAATAACTGCTTATTGAGCTTTGCAGCAAGATGCTAAAAATCTATGCCCTCATAAAGGTTCCTGGACAGAGCAGCAGTCTTCCCTATGCTTAGTAAAGCCATAGAAGATGCGAGGAGCTGAGAGAAGTGGTGCTAATGTAGTAGAGGTATGTATTTCCAATAGGACTTTTTTTCTTTTTTAAAAATGGAAAAAGCCTGTAGCCAACTTACTAAGCGACCTAAAATACTTACTGAGTATCCTAAATATCCTTACTTCATTTAGAATTTGGTGGAAAAAGATTAAACGTATTTTTCCAAACAAGGAGAGTGGTTCTGTCCCAAGCTCACACAGGCTATTAACTCCCACGTAACCAGGACCTAGTGGTGACCCAGGAAGCCATCCTACATGGCAGTCTGTGCCCATGCAAGTGTGTTTGGGATAGCCACTCAACATTGGGAAGATCAGATCCTCCAGGCCTCCTTTGTTTCTGTCTTTCGCAGCTGTTGAGTTGCACAGTCTGGGTGTGTTCTATCAGGACAAGAAGTATGCGACGGTGGTGCCCTGTGTGGGGAGCTGCTCCCTCATTCCAGAGGTCTCCTAGTGCAGACTCATGCTTCGTGTGTTTGGTGTGCAGAGTTTGTAGTAAGGGTCTATTCCTTCAGCTTCTAAGGGGCCTCAGAATCATTACCGAGATTCACCTCAGAGGTGGGAAGGAGTGAGCAGAGCTTCTCCCAGCACGTTCCCTCAGCGCCATCGCTCCTCCATCCTAGCAGGCTCCCCAGGTCCGCACAAGGGCAGAGGCCCTCCTGCTCACAGGGCGCCATTAACACCTGCTTTTAGAATCAGGATTCCTCTCTTCTCTGATGAGTCTGAAACACTACCTTTTCCTTCTCTGGAAACATTTTCTACTTCTTGTTGCCCGTGAGAAAGTGAATGCTTCTACTGACGTGTTTTGAAATTGTCTCATTGATATTTCTTTCCTATTGAAATTAATAAAATTTAAAAAAAAAACAAAAAAAAGGTGAACGTCCACCCACTTTTTCCCTTTCAATCTCACCTTCTCCCTCTCCTCTTCCCCTCCCCCATCATTCCCTGCCTGAGCCCTCCCTCAATTGTTCCAAATGGAAAGGCCCTAGAGAGGCTTGATGCCAAGGAGCTGAGGTAATGTCCGCCTACACAGCTGACCAGGGTGTTCTCCAGGCTTGGGTCAGAAGTTTTTTGTCCACTGTTTCTTTTGCTGCAGGTGCTGAGGATGAAAGCTGAGCCTCACACAAGCCACGTAAGCACTCTACCAGTGAGCTACCGCCCCAGCCCCGGAGGTTGTCTGCTCTTCCGTCGTAGGGTGACGTCTCTAAGTCTGGAGGGTGGAAAGGGCTTCAGGGAGGTCGGAGTCACACTGGGCCTCCTGAGCCACACTGCGGCCCTGGCAACGAGTCCACAGTGAATTCATGTACTCCCTTATCCTGTTTCGCTCTCGCATACCTGCTGTATGGAGAGGATTGTGCTGGGCTCTGAGTTTTACTAAGAAGAAAGACTTAGTCTTTCAGACCTCAAGGAATAGTGCTGTAGGAAGGTGGTCATGGAAGCGAATGTTTGCAGGCTAAATACAGTTGCTATGAAGCAGACACGCACAGGAAACCAAAGTGTCGATCCTTAGCTCTGTTCAGCTGTTGCTTGCTTTGAGGAGTCGGGTAAAATCCTGTTTTAAGAGGCGGCACATTATAGCTTCTCACTTGCGGGCACATATAGGTCCATTTGTCTCCAGTTTCCTCACAGTAACAAGATGGGGTTGAAGAGGGCTCCTCTGGGGTCCTTGGCAAGTGGGAAGATGTTTGGCCTGGGCCAAGTCTTTTCTTTTTTTTTTTTTGTACTTTAGGGAAGGATCTACCGGGTGTTCAGGGTCTCCCTACTAGAACAGACAGTGATCCGCCTGTTTACAGTCTCCCAAGAGATGTGTGCCACCATGCCTAGTCTCAATTGCTGTCCCATTGTGCCCTGGGAGCAGGGCCAGCACGGCAGGCCCAGGGATTGAACCCCAGGCCCCCGCGTCTGCTTGCAGGCACTTTAATCCTAGGCTAGGTCTGAACCCAGCCCTACAGAGCCTGTGTTTAGCCGCTGCTCTCTGGGCTTCCATTCTTTAACTAGTAAATGGGACAAATAATACCTACCTTTTAGGACTGACAGGAAATCAACACAGATTAAATATTCTAGTTCTTTTCCTTTTCATTCTTACCTATGGTTCTGTCAGTACGCATCCCCAGTCACAAAACTTCACATCAGATGATGATGCCCCACCAACCCTCACAGTACCCGCACAAATGCCCTTTCCCATGGAATTGTAAGCCAGATGTCTCAGACTTTTGCTTTGGTACTTCTGTGTAAATTATGCTTGCTAATATCAGAAGTGTAAATCAGGGGCCATTTTTTAAAAAGCTAAAATATATTGAGTACCTACTATATATACTGAAGATTATACATAGGTTTTTGTTCCTTATAATCTCACAATAGCCTCATAAGATAATCACTCTTACTATTCCCACTTTAGTTTTCTTTTTTTATTTTTTGGTGGGACCAGGGCTCAAGCTCACTACCTTGCACTTGCCAGGCAGGCACTTGTGCCACAGAGCTATCTCCCCGGCCCAAAACCTCACTTTAAAAATATGGGAAACAAGATTCATGTGCTTGCCTCTCAGCTCTGCAGCATTTGAAGGGGGCAGGGACTGAAGTAAGTCCCTTCTACTCAGAGCCCCTCACCAGGGCACTCTGCATCTACGGGACACTCTTGGGGGTGCTCTCTTCCTCACTGGAGATAACAATGACCATTTCTAAATAAGATGGGAATGGTCTAATGTTGGGGATTTCTATAAAGCTAAGGAAAAGAAGGAAGAAAAAATAAACAGCTTGTTCATTGTATAAAAACAGACAATATAAGAGCACCATATGATGGAAGAAGAGAGTGTTCAGGATTATTCCAGAAGGCTCCACCAGGTCTGAGGAATGGGAACTTTAAAGAGCTGGTTGGGGTCAACATAACAATTGCAGCCTGCCCCCTCCTTCTTACTAGAGGTAATTAAGATTGAAGAGGACAAAGAGGATATGACATGCAACAGAAAGATCAAAACAACCACCCTCCCCCACACACAGGCATTGGATAGAGCATAAAACTTTTCATATCAGTCCTGGCTCCCCTCATCCCCTGACACATTGACTGGAATGGAACAGTTAAGTATTTGGTCTCCCTTTCCTTCCCAAGTAGAGGAGAGCTGAGATTACTACCTAACTGGCTGATGTGATGTGAGAATTTGAGAGTGCAAACTAGATTTCTGGCATAGAGCAGGGGCTATTATTATTATTGTTGTTGTTGGGAGGTTTTTTGTTCGTTTGTTTTTTCTTTTTGAAATAGGGTCTCGCTATGCAGTGCAGGCTGGCCTTGACCCCACCTGGTAGCCCAGGCTGGTCTCAAACTCATGATGATCTTCCTGCCTCAGCTTCCCGAGTGCTGGCATTACAAGCATGGGTCACCTTGCCTGGCTTTATCATTGGTTTTTTGAAACAGTGTCTGTCATTGTAGTTCAGGCTGGCCTCAAACTCATGGCCCTCTTGCATCATGTACCACCACATCCAATTAGAGAAGGGTCTCTTAGTACATGAGATCATCCTTGTAAGGCACTTAGCACTATGCAGATAATGGATACTGCATATACACTAAGCATCATTATCATTAGTGTTGTTTATTGGTTAATATTAATATTACAGTAACTCCCTGACTTATAAATGAGTCCTGTTCCGGGAGAAAATTTGTAAATTAGATCCACTGAGAAAAATAAGTCCTATACACCTTTGACAAAAATATACAACTTAGGGCAGGGAGGTAGCTCAGAAGTCTAAGCACCTGCCTGGCAAGCACAAGGACCTGGGTTCTATTCCCAGTACTGCACGCTGTGCCAGTCCTGAAAGCCTTGAGCCAGCCACCGAAACCAGATGTGGTAGCTTACACCTGTAATCCCAGCATGAATCTGAGCTGTGTAGTGAGACCCTGTACCAAATAAATTATATATATATATATATATATATATATATATATAATATTATATATAATTAATTTGCTATATATATATAAAATTAATTTATTTGCTTTGCACCTCCCAGCCTCCTCTCCACATCACCACTGCTCTTCCTTTTGCTCCCAGACACCCTGGGCTCTGACTGAGCCTTACCCCACTGTGCATGATCGCACCATGCAGTAGGAGGCACACAGCAGCATGACTGACAATTTCTAGAAGACCTGCGAGCTACTTGTGCGGTTTGTTCACATCTATGAATGTTCATAATGTGACATCTGCTCATATCTATGAAAGTTCACATCGCCAGTGCTCCTAAACCAGGGACTCACTGTACTGACAGCTTCTAGTAAATCTCCACTGACCAAGAGGTGAAATCAAATGACATCTACTAACAACAACAGAAATCCGCAGCTCCGCACTTCTGACGCAAGAGTCTGATGTGCTATCAGAGACTCTGTTCATAAGGAAATAGTCTCTCAAGATGGGGACTCACATTTTTCTGTTACCAATGGAGTTTCCACATGCATCTGCACCCGCAGGCAAG
Organism: Capromys pilorides; assembly: GCA_004027915.1. Lineage (NCBI taxonomy): Eukaryota > Metazoa > Chordata > Mammalia > Rodentia > Capromyidae > Capromys > Capromys pilorides. The sequence goes on from PVKN010002745.1 coordinate 35,799, forward strand.
GCTGGCCATTAGAGGGCCAAGGGAATATTGTCTGTGCTCTACAGGAGCAGGCTTGGGAAGGCTCTGATTATGTCCAGATGGCTTTAGCTATTTTTATATGTATCTATCCAGCCCCCAGGATTACAACTGTCATCAGCATTGAATCAGGCCAGAAAAAGAGAATTCAGATCCTTTCTATGTATAGCCTTATGATTTGCATGTGCCTTTCAGGACCTTCTAGAGAAAGCCGGGATGATCTTCATTTGCCTTTGCTCTAATCCACGTGATGGCAATCGCGTGCCTCTGGAACTCCCTGTGCCGTAGCCAGGCAGCACTCCTGCTCTGGTAACTGTATCTGCTGGTGGAACAGTACCTCAGGTGTCTCTGTTCAACGTTAATGTCCACAAGTCAATAAATAAATTTCATACAACATCATATCAAAGATCACATATTATCTATCTAATCACTGTGTATCTTAATCTTGTCCTTTATAGTCCAAACTCTATCATTCTGCTTTCTGCACATCCCCAAGACATTGTACTAATTTGTCACTGGCCAATTTACTGTCTCCCATAGGAAACACATCTTTCAAAGCTTTCCCTATTCTATAATTCAAAATTCTGTGGATTTTTAGAAAGGTGCTATGGCTTCTAGAATGTTTTTCCAATAACATATCAAACTGAGTCTACAAATAAGCCATAATTGTAAAAATATAATCATACTCAACTCTAATTTCAGATCAGATTTTGCCTGATCTGAACATAGTTTTCCACACATTTATAAGGATTTTTTTTCTTTGACATTGTTGGTTTTGCTTTTGAGATTATAGATAAAGGGCTATGGACCTGTAATAACAATTTGGTTCAACAAACAGCTTTGTAAGGGGAATAACTTTTCCACTATGTGTTTTTTTTCTAAATCATACAGGGTCTGGCATGGTGGTGCATGCCTGTCATCCCAGCACTAGGAGGCTGAGGCAGGAGGACCTTTATGGAGTTCAAGGCCAGCTTGGGCCACATAGAGAGACCCTGCCTCAAAAAAAAAAAAAAAAAAAAAAAATCAAATGGAATCTTTTTGGCTCCCTTCTAGTCTCTCCCTATGGCCCTGTACTCAGGGGGAGATAGGGCTGAAATTATTTTTCCTGGGGAAAATAAACTTAAACTGAGCATACTATACTCAATGTCACCATGTTCTTTGGGAGAGAACAGGCAATTGGCTTTGCTGTGGTCTTCTGCCTAATTTAATTATAAATTGCTCTTTTGGCCTCAGAATTTATTACTGCTCCTAATAATGATAATGATAATTTGGCCTCTTTACTTTTTTTTTATGGCCGGCTCAGCCTGTCCTGGGGATGGGGCTAGTGCAGCATGTGGTGCCAGGGATCAAACCATGGTCCCTGTTGTTGCCTAAGCTTTCCTAAGCAAGCGCTTTAGGCTGCTGAACCATCTTGCCTGCCCTTGACCCCTTTACTTTTGTTTTGTTTTGTTACTTGATGGGTTAAAAATTTAGATGGGCAGAGTACTGACTGTCCCAAGACTCAAACCTTTGATTCCTGGGTAGAAATACTGAGAAATTAAAACAGTAGAATTTTGATTGATGGAAATATATCTGTGGTAAGGATTGAAGTAACTTTAGAATTTAGATTGCAATGTGGCACAGGATCTTTGACACTGGCTGTGTAGGTTTGTGTTTGTTTGTGTTTTTTTTTTTTTTTTTTTTTTTTTGACAGGGTCTCACTACAGAGCTCAGGCTGGCCTTGAATTCACTATGTAGTCCAGACTGGCCTCAAAGTTGTGGTGTTCCTCCTTCCTCAGCCTCCTGAGTGCTGGGGCCACAGGCTTGCACCACCACATCCAGCTCTTGCCTTGGATCCACCCAGGTACCTATTCAGGCTGAATCCTTCCCCCTTCTATCATCCTTGTATTTTGAATAGATTACTTAATTGCTTTTAATCTGTTGATACACTTTGGACTCTCCTATGGTACTACGGCTATTTTGAGAGCCAAGGGTCATTGTCCCAGTATCTACTATGGAGTCTGATATTTAGTGGACACTCAAACATTTGTGGAATGAATGAAAAAAAGCAAGCTGCTGTGCAGTCTCCTAGAGAAGAGACTTCTGCTCTTCCATACTCACTGTGGACTCCAGCCTCACAAGGTGACACCATGCAGGGCAAAAGAATTCAGACTGCCAAGATCAAAATCAAGAGTGATGACAACTGAAATGTTATGGCCTGCTGCCCTGATTTTAGAAACAGATAAATTAAAAATAATATGAAAGAGACTGAGGGAATAAGCACCACCAGGCATGAGAGAGGCATTTTCTTTTTTCTTTCTTTCTTTCTTTCTTTCTTTCTTTCTTTCTTTCTTTCTCTCTCTTTCTTTCTTTCACTAATTTTAATGAGGAAGAAATAGCAATGAGATAGTTTCACAACAGGTTAGTCAGACAGTTACAATAATTAATACATTACACATTGTTATCTTCATAGTAGTTGTTTAGAGTACAAGATGCAAGCATGATATCTTGTCTAAACACTATTAGTACAAATCTTCCTTCTCTTTGAACTAAGTTAAAGCCGCTGTATATAGTCTACTAGTTCATAATAGTAATGGGTTATCAGTACAACTGGCAATATTGAAGGCTATTGACTTGATCCTTTTATGGCTCAGCATATTAATATGTCTTTCTTTTTTATATCTCATAGTTAGACTTTTCTGCTGGATGGTTAAGACCAAGTTAAAGTAAGACCTATATAATGAAAAAATGTAACTTTTGTATCTGACAAGGTCAGTCAAATCCGCTCAGGATTTACCTTGAAACGATGTACAGCTGTTTGTAGATCTTTTGACAGTACCAGCCATCTGGATGAGTCACGGCCATTGCTTGACCAATCTGCTCTCTGTGAAAGCCTCAGCAAATGTTTTCTCTCTAGATGACTCTTTTTAGGCACACTATATATCATTGATTCCTCTGTGGCCCCATAATCTCCTTGAACAAAAAATTTATGATGCCATTGAGTTACAGGATGTTACAGCACAGGTTCTCTTATGTCCTGAGTCCTCACTGACCTTGGAGGACTAGGGCCAAAATATTGGCTATCCTCGTAGCCCTTCTTTTTCTCTAATTTTTTGGTCTTCCAACTTAAGTTGTTAACCCTCCAGAAGAGAAGCTTAATGATATTATTCCCTATAACACAGACACTTGAGCTTAACATCACTATCTTTCTGAATATCAAATGCCTGGAAATAACATGAAACATGTATTTTCCATCAATCACTGATATTCTAAGTTTTATTTTTTTGCTTCCAACTGAGTTAAGTCTTTTTATTCTTTTGATAATTTCTTCCAGGATTAACTACTTCCATTGTAGGTGATGAAATGTGTAAGGCTCCACTTCAAATGTTGGCACTGCTATGAACATAGTCTTTTTCCCTTCTCTGCAACTCAGAATTAAAACTTTGATTCTTGTCTTATATTCCAGTCTCAGAAGTAGTTCCGCTGCAGTAGTTATTTGAAGACAGTCTTATGCTCTTTAGCAGTGGTCTTTGACCTGGTTCTATCTTCTCCATGAATACTATAATGGATTCAGTTAGATATGTATTAAACTATGAGGCATTCTCTAAAATGAGTTAAAATGCACTTTATTTTTAGACAACTTACATGTTTTTCCCCTAAAAAACAATGCCTCCACTCCAAATAAATCATAAGCAAAATAAATGAAGTGTTCAAGATGACATCAGTCCCATTTGTCTAAAATCCTGGTGTGTAGATGACAAGCAGCAGCCAGTTTTGACAAGTGATAGATCCAAGGTTATCATCGAATCCATTAACATTTTTCCATTTCTAAACCATCCTTAAAGAAAATCCTAAATGGGTCACACCATCCTCACGGTAGTCTGGGAGAGCAGACAGACCATCTGGGTTCATGTTTGCACCAATAAACAACTGATAGTTTTTCAAACTAGCAAGGGCGTGCTTGATTTGCTCTGCAGCCCCCGCCACAAATGGTTTACTCTTTCTGGTCTTTGTTTTTCAAGTTTGCCTTTGATTGATTTCATATAATCTTTTGGGGATTTTTTGGCAGAACCAGGGATTGAACTCAGGCCCTTGCGCTTGCCAGGCAAGCGCTTAGTCTACTGAGATATCTCCCCAGCCCCAATTTCATATCATCTTTGATGTACTTCTTGGATGCCACTTTTGTGAAACTGGTTCCCTGCAGGTGATGGTTCATTACAGTATCTGCACCAGTGACTGCTGGACTTTCGGTGCCTTTGCCCTCTGAACCTTCAGTGGAGTCACTGCCACCAGTGAGCAAGTGAGCCATCATTGTTACCCTCTGTTCTACTGACCAACTTGCCCTCCCCCTCCAGGCACAGCCCGTCCGTGATCTCCCGGATCTTGCAAATGTCAGAGAACATCTCATCGTGGCTGATGAGGTCCCAGTAGATGATCATGGTGGTGGCTGAGCAAGGCGGCAGCTGCGCAAGCTTAGCAGGAGCCAGGAGCTCAGAATGAGCTCCGAGCAGCGCTTGCGGGGAGCGTGGAGCAGGTGGAAAAGGCCAACTCAGCTGCTCCCCAACTTCACATCAATATTCTAAATTTTAAATCCTTATAGAATGTGAAAAAAATATTTATGCATTTTTACACAGAAATTTAGGAATTTAACCATATACTAAACTGTTGCACTTTTTCTTGTCTCTTATTCACTTTTATTATTATTATTGATTCATTTTAATGAGAAAAAGATAAAATAGCAATGAAACAGTTTTAAAACAAGTTAGTAGAATGGTTACAATAATTAAAACAATGCATATTGTTGTCTTCATCGTAGTTATTCAGAGGACAAGATGTAGACTTTATATCTTGTCTAAACAATATTAGTTATTATAAACTTTTATTCTCAATGAACTAAGAGAAAGTACTCATATATCTATCCTAACTCTCTTATATGTGTGTGTGTGTG
>PVKN010002746.1:0-40743 GCA_004027915.1 Capromys pilorides
ATTAAATCCATTTTTTAGAAAACTGTTGTCAAGTGTTTTACTTTAAAATACATTTCTTAAAATCTTCAATTTCTCTGTAATGCTTTCTAGTTTTCTGTATATAGGTCTTATTTTTTTATTTTTTAAAAATTTTATTATTATTTTTTGATACAGGGTCTCACTATGTAGTTTGTACTCATAGTGTTTCTCCTGTCTCGGCCTCCCTAGTGCTGAGAGTACAGGCATGCACCACCAAGCCTGGTTCTGGGGCCAGCATAGCATGTGGTACCAGGGACCTCATGTTCGCCAGGTAGGCGCTTATGCCGCTGAGCAGTCTCCCTAGCCCTGTATGTAAGTCCTGTAAACTCTGTGGTGAGATATATCACTATTTTGTAGTTTAGCACTTTTATAAATAATGTAGTTTGTTTTTGTTTGTCATCATGAAGTGGAAATGTAGTTGTTTTTCAAAAATATATAAAGTTATTACATAAGACTCACTATGGAATAATTTGATGGTCTTGGGACACTACCCCATTTATAATTGTAGTTTGGACTCTCCCTACCAAGGAAATGGTTCCTCAAATGTTACACAGCTTGGGACTGTGAGCTCCACTTTGCTGGTTATCCATTTTAGCATCTATGGAAGTTTCTGATTATGGAACGAATGTGAGCGTGGCCTCCAGACGATTCTAATGTAGTGATGGAAATAGTAGGCAAAGAGCTCTCAACACACAACTTCCAGAGTTCAAAAAGAAACGTCATTCTCTTACTTTTCCTTATATTCTGAAGGGAAGTCTTGGAAATCAGACATCACTCAGGCCCCTGGTTTCAGTGACTGGCCCTGGACAACCCTAGCCCTGTTCCACAGCACCTCTCAAGCACCCCAGTAGGAGACACTAGCCAGGGAAACATCCAGAGTGCAGGCCTGGTCACTCAGAAGAAAACAACTGGCACACTCCACCAGGAGGCTTCAGGGAGGCAGTGGAGGAAAAAAGAGCTCAGGCTTGACAAGGAAGCTGCAGGGTGGGCACGCACGGCCTCCTGGCCACGGGACTCAGAAACTCTGCACAAAGAACTACTGTCAAGAGGGCTTGAGAAAACTGACCTCCCTTCAGGGGAGGTGGGTCTCAACCTCCATGCAGTGACTAGGGCTGTTTTGAGGGGTTTGCCCGGAATTTCCAACTGAAGAGCAGATGACTCATATAAACACATGAACACACACATGTAGGTTATAGAGAAATGCGGAGACTCTGAAGAGGATAAATGGGCCTGAGGTAGATGGGGGATGGGGGAGGGCTAGCAAGCGGAGGCCATTTATTATTTCCTGCCAGTTTGACCACAGGAGGTTTATCAGTAGCCACTCCAGAGTGGGAGCACTGAGGCACTGTTCAGCAGACTGTCTTACTGTCCCTACTCCATGTTCAAAGGTGTGAAGTAAAAATAAAGAAATCAAATATCTGATTTGGAATAAATTTGATCTTTAAGCTGGTCCATTAGTACCAGAGCCCTGGAGGGATGAGCTAGGAACTGTATAAGCCACCGCTGCCCACATGAGTTCATTTGACAGTGACAGTGTAAAGTCTCCAGTCCCCAGTCCCCAGTCCCCAGTCTTGATACTAAAAGAAAAATTGCCACATGGTACTATCTTTCCTTAAAGATATCACCCACTGTTGACCAACTTGCTTATCTTTTAACAGAGAGATATCCTGAAATCTGAGTGAACATATACTCTGATTTCATACATGCTTGTTAGGTACCTCCAGTGTACCTGGTATGTGCCACCCATCCACCAACAACCCAGACTCAGTCACTTCCCTCCCTCACCATTCACACTGAATGGTGACACAGAGGTTAACATGAAAGTCACATGGACAACCACAAAACTGTTCCACGACTGCGTGGAGGGTAGACACAGGTGGGCGCACTTGGTCCCACTCAGCCAGGTGGCACAGAGCCAGGAGACTGGCACCATGTGTGCCCAGTCTGGTGACTGCTCAAGGCTCCAGCCCTAGCACATCAACATGAAATGGCATGGATTTTAACCACACTGCCACCAGCACAAAGTATCAGAGATGTTTCTGATTAGAAATCACGCTGCACTGCTGTTGAATTGATAATTTGTATCTCTCTGAGATTTTTCACAAACATAATAACCAATTTCACATGTATCTTAAACATTTTTCCTGATTACAAAGTGAAAAACAGCGAAGGCTATGTGTAGACAATGATAAAGCAGCTGCTGGTCATACGTATCTGTCAGGAGCTGTCCCAGCTGCACAAATTCCACTGTTGCTGCAGAGACACTGAGCTGATAAAGAAAAAAAGAGCCCAGAAAATCAATGCATTTGGAGCTTGGGCGGTTGCTAAACACACAGAAAACATCTCTATCCAACAGGCCAAGCACCTCGAAAATTCCCAAGCCCTGCCCTGGGACAGCCAAAGAAAATTTAATCTCTCCAAATCCTCACCAGGGCACTCCATCCTGCAGCCCTGACAGCCACACTTATAATTAATTATACAATTTCGATGAGAATATCGACTAAACAAAGCTATAAATCATAGAAAAAGTCAATAGGCATGGACACATTCAATCATGTCCCGGCCAATGATTACTACTCTTAAAATACAATAATTATTTTCAGGAGCCAGCTTGAATTAAATTTCTGTCAGACGGGTACAAGACCCGTGGTTGATGAAGGATGCGATGGATTTTGGGGGCTGAGTCCAGCGCAGGCACATCCATCCTGTGGATGGTAGTTTGTTTTTAACGTACACGGCACAGCGTGTTTAACCAGACCATGAAGATGAGATAATCTCTGATACTCATTAGGCCGTTTATCTTGTCCCTCCAGGGCCAGTGGTGATGACTCCCAGATGTAGTCATGACTGACAGGAGCTTAGTCCTCTACAGAATGGGCCCGTGCATGTCAGCATAAGCCACTGAGATACTTCTAGGGGCACTGTCCCTCAGGATCTCTGAACAGCAAGATGGGTGAGGCTGCAGTCAAAGGTCCTGTTCATCTGTAACTCTTTGGAGAGAGTATACAAATCCACCCAAGGGGCATAGGCCACCTGTATTCTGGGTACCTACAAGCCTAGTCTTCTTGACATGATTCTGGATAGGACACATCATGGGTCTGTGGGTCTTTCTGAAATCAGCACACAGAAATCTGTTCTCTACATCAATTCAGCTGTGGTTTTTCACATCAGATTCACATCTAAAAGTTTTGAAAATTCAAATTAAGGAGAGGCCAGATAGCTCAGTGGACTAATGCATCTTCTTAGGGAGGGCAGTAGCTGGGGTTTGATGCCCGGTGTGCTGTGCCAGCCCTGCCCCGGGGGCACACTGACACAATGATTGAGACTGGGTGTGGTGACACACCTGTAATCTCAGTGCTTGGGAGGCTGAAAACAGGAGGATCACTATGAGTCTGAGCTATGTAGTGAGACCCTGTACACCTTTTAGACCCTGTACCAAATACATTAAAAAAGGAAAGAAAAGTCAAATTAGTATTCTTTAAAAAGATACAAAACTGTGTCATGTGGTGAATGCTGAACACTTATGGTAGAACAACACTGACCAAAACAAACGCTAAGAAAACCATACAGAGCCTTGGGCCACGAGATGCTTTCTCCTGATGTGTCCAGGGCCTGCACACCTTCCACCTCCATCTCTAAGGCACTTCTCGGGTTCAAGATGCTTTCCTCTGTGCGGCTGGAACTCATTCTCGCGAGTCTCTCTGCTCCTTCCACAACATTCCATTCCCTCAGCCACTCCAGGCTCCTCAGAGGGGCCCTCTACTCATTTTCAGCCTTGCACAGGGGCCTGTGACCATACTCTCATAGCTCTGAGGGGCTACGGGGATCCCACAGTACTGTGTCCCAGGCTCTAAGCTCATATGACCATGCAGCTGTTAAGGACGGCCTCCACGTTTCTGGGTACCTGACGTCCACATGGGTTTCCCACCTGCTCTGCTGAAGAGAACTGGGAAACCTCCCTGTCTGTGTAGACAATAAGCAAGATGACACAACCATGAATAATAAGTTTCACTCATGACTAGCTATGTAAAAGGACACTGGCGGGCACCTGAGAAAAGTCAACCTCACCAGGCCTTAGAGCAGTAAAGGTGAAACTTTTAGAGCTTTCAATGGTACAACTTCCTGCTGTGCATGAATGCTATAGTTTTAACATCACTGCCCTAGAGGCCCTGAGAAAAGGAAGAAAGGGAAGAGAATCAGTGAAAGAAAGTATGTGTGAGTGGTGGGAGGCTCTTGTGGACAAACGAAAATAGATTCTGAGATGCCAGTGATCAGGCTTCTAAGACCAGTGAAATGAGAATGAGGCTGAGGGCTGAACCTATGCAGCAGCAGAGAGGTTCTGCACCTAGGAGGGCGAGATCATTCAGGCACCAAGAGAAGAGTTTGGGCCACATGCCAACCAATAGGAGAGCTGCGGGAAGTACCCAGGCTCTGGGTTCAACCAGTGGCAAACTATAGACATTTTCTAAAAGAGAAAAGATGGGGAGGGTATGGATCTGAACTCTAAGCAGATAAACTGAAGCACCCAACTCATCTAAGACCAGCCAGTAAAAGTATATGGTGTCTCTCTCCCACATGTCTGGCCCACAAAGCCTGGGTCTGCCCTGGCACTTGTATACTCTCATTCCTATTATGTCCCTCACAGCATGCCTACCCCCTGCCCCCTGCTCATGGCAACCCTTGTTGGGGCCACAGTGGCTATGATCAGCTTCAAGAACCAATCCTGTACTTTCCAAGAAAGTTAAAAAAAAAGGAACTAAGTCATACCATATACAGGTCCAAACGCCCTATGGGGATTATGATCATTATGTATATCTAAACTGTAATAAACTTTAAAAATATCAAGAGTAAAATAGCCTTGGGCACTGGCTATTAAATACTGCTATCACACTGCAGCTTGGAACCTCTCATGGAGTACAGGGTGTCTGTACAATAGAAACTGGCATATGCCTGAAGGGGCACGCCTTACCAGGCACTGAACCACGCCTACTAGAACAGCTACTTGCTTTTACAGTTCCCAACAAATATCTGTAGCGTAAATTCAGTTCAAATAGTACACAATTATGTCACAATAAGAAATAAGAGCTTAAGAGACTGTGGGTAGACCATCTCACAGTAGGACTGAATGTAGCCTTCCCAGGGCTCAGGACTGAGGGCAGAGTCCTATAGCTGCGATTGGTGCTGGCAGTAGATACAATCTTGAGTGATTTGAGCTGCACGTTCCTTTTAATATTTAGTTCAGTTTACACACATGCTTATACACACATACACACACACACACATTCATACCCATCCACCATATACATGAACTCATATATATATATATATATATATATACACACATATATATACACATATATATACATATATATATATTATATAATCACAAACTTGTATACTGGTATCCATGTACATGCATGTACACACATGCACACAGCAAGGACAGCAACAGGCATGTGAGGACTGTACATACCCATCATCATGTCCATTTGTGGCTTTTCCCCATTCAAAAGGAAACTCTATGTCCACTGCTCACCTAACAAGGACTTTCCCACCAAAAGGTACCTGGGATCTCACCTCTCCTGTGGAGGAGTTTCAAATGCTGATAGCGACATGCCGTTAATAGGAACCCAACCCAGGCAGCCTAGCCCAGCCTGAGTGCTGGATGAATCCCACAGACTGTCCCCATCAAGTCAGCCTTGAGCCCATGGAAGGAACCTGGATAGTTCCTTATAAGCAGAAGCTTAGGGAAAGAGTCCCAGGGTAAGGAGCTACGTAACTGAAAATAAAACTCACCGCAGTGCCGTTGTTGTCCCGGAAGACTTCCTGGTTGAAGTAGTCAAAGAGCTTCTTTTCCAACTGGAGCACAACCTGCCAAAACAGAGTGGCCTCAGTGCCCGGTGGTGGGCACATGTGTGTGAATGAGCTTATCACCCTCTCACAACCCCTGTGTCTCCAGGCTCTGGGATAACTACAGGGCCTCAGACTTCCAGGCTGGATACTGCCAGTTGTCACTGGCCCACAGTCATAAGCCACTTACCTTGCGGTCATTGTCTGACTCCCGAAATATCAACTTCACCACTTCATTGGTGTCGGCAGCCCGGACCGTCTGCATGGTGGCCTTTGTGCAGAGAGTCTATGGAAAAACACAAAGAAAACTCAATTCCAGAACAAAGTTGGCTTGCCTGGAGCACTAGGAAGTGTCACCCAAAGACATAATTTCCTCAACTGTAATGACCAGTGAATGGATTCCTGGCCTTTCCAACTGAACGGGAAGGTAGGTTGGAGTTGCCTTCCCCGAAGTGTTTCACACCTCATGTGGAAGAGCCCTACCCCATCCATCAGCCACCCCTGGACTACGCCTTCACTGTGCAGCGGCCCACATCTCCAGAGCCCTGGCTGGGTGTGGATGCCACAGCACAGATCAAAACATGATCTGTGCTTCCAAGCGAAAACAAAGCCTCGCCAGCAGTGCCCCGCCTGAGCAACACTAGCTCCTCCTGCTCTTAATCTGCTGCCCTGAGCTTACTCCACTGGACACCAGAGCAGATTTTTTTAAAGTGAAGCCTATAACTAGGCTGTGATTTGTATGCAAATTATACTCTAGTAAATATGTTTTTAAAACAAAGAATATGTCACTTTTACTTAAAAAGAAAGACCACTGCAACAAAGTAACTTACTTTATAAAGTCTCTACCCAAGGGCTAGCTCCACTGCTAAGAGGGCCTGAATCCAGTTCAGGAGAGCTGGCCCAGGGTTTAGGACTGCAGTGACAGACACCCACTGGGTAGGAGCCTCATAATCTCCTTGACAGCCCAGCCCAGCCCACCTGCTACACGATGGGGACGCAGCACCTAGCTTAGAGGCACTGAGGACAAGGGACACAGTGGTGTATACAGCATCCCAGGAGGGCTGCCACTCTGGAAGCACAGTCCAGGATAGGCCATTGATATTCAGGGCAAGATCAGCTAACTGAGCCACACCTCCAAAGTGGCTTTTGGACCTCTGTGTCACAAATCAGTCTGGCCGCCTTGGAACAGTGAGAGGATTAGGACACATACCCAAACAACCCAGCCAAGCTTGGCCACCCTGCCCGCCCTGGGTCCCATGGAGGTCCTGGCCCCATCCAAATGCTAATGCGCTTAAGTGGCTTAAACCCTTCTGTGAAAGGAGAAGGTTCGCAGGCAGACTGCCATTGTGACTCCTTCAAGAAGCGTTCAGGAAATTCATGGCTCTGTCTCCTGAAGGCATCTGCTCAAAACATTAAAAAACAAAACAAAACAAAAAAACTGCTTTATCTTACCACTTCAGGCGACTCCCAAAGGATAAGCACAGGACGGTCCCCAGAGCAGTGCAAGGCCAGAAGCTCTACCTCCCCCCTTTCTCCTATACCCTTTCCCTGGGCAATGCCTCATTCATAAGTTTTAAAGAAGTGATCAGGGACAGGGCATGGGCAAAGCCCGCCTTTCCCCTTCCTTTCAGCCCAGGGAAGTTGTGACCACTCATGCAGAAAACTTCCAGGCCAGCCCTTCCGGCTCAGCTACTACAGAAGGGATTCTGTTCTTTTGAAAGAAGAAAACAAAACAAAACAAAAATACTCCAAATACTATTTTTAACGCACCATCTAAGATTTATTTCATTATTAGTTCCTATATGAAAGCACTAGAAGAATGTCCTGGTACATTCCTACTGGCCCTTGAAGACCTGTTTTTCCTCCTGGAATTTTCTTCCTTGGTGTACCAAGAGAGCCCACCTGTTGTGTGGGCAATGGAATTCCTGATTTCTTCTTGTTTGGACAGCAATCAAAACATGTTATGGAGACCCAGCCCTCAGGCATTGGTGACAGTGGCAGAAGGCCATTTTCTGTGAAGTTGAATCACATAATTTTTACAGCCCATTTACTTTGCACAAAGCCATGCAGTGATTAGATGCCCTGACACACACGTGTACGGTCAGCCTGCTTGACTCATCCCAGAAACTAAAAATGTCCCCCCAACCTCCAACTGTCACAAATGCTCTCCACGAAGTTCAAAACGCTATTAAAGGCAAACTATCAACCCTAGCAACTCAAGTGTTAAATGCAACGTTAAAAAGCCCTTTCAGAAAAATAAATGTCGTGTGCCGACACACACAAATGAACACATCATATTCGGGTACACCTGGGCTACGGTAATGACAGCCACACACTTGGGCTTCAACTTCAGAAAAAGAACTACACTCCTTCCTGACACCTCTTTCCCCTGTGTGGAAGGGCACAGGTATTCGAGGTGCACGTGATCTCTTAGGACCAGGGCCAGCCCAAGGATCTGTCGGGAGCTGGTTCACGATGATAGGAGTTATTGTCTTCCTAGGCCTAACAGTCTGGTTTAGGAGAGCTCTTACCCTAAGTAAGAAGGTATGGCTCCAAAGCTTAGGGCAGGAAGTCTTTCAGAAAACACAGTCTTATCTCCTAAGAGATAATTTTGGTCTATGGTGGTAATATTGCAGATAGCTAAGTTAGGGAGAAATATTATAGGCTGTCAACAGGGCTGGGACCTTAAGGAACTCAGTGCAAAAGATGGGAACACACTACAACTGTGGCTGGAGGCGCACCTATTGAAGGCCAGGCCTCAGGATAAAGACCGAATGCTCAGGCCCACAGGCCTCCCCAGAGGACAAGCAATAAATTTAAGATTATACTACCACTGGTACCACCCTGTCCAATAAAGTCTAGATAGACAGTAGTTACCCAGGTGGGTGGCCAGGGCCTCCTGAGCCATCTCTTCCTAAAAAGGTCCTTATTCTTTCCATGTACACTTTCTATATAACTTGCTTCCTCACTGGGTCAATATCACCTAAGCAGCTATACTTGCAACCTTATTGGCTGGCCGTAGTTTTGGATTACATTGTACCCACCCTGTGATTTTGCTCTATACAACCTCCTGTGAGAAACTGCTCCTTGGCAATCACTTTCAAACGTCACTTCCTGCCCCTCAGGAACTCTCGATAAACTTTTCCTTAGAATTTGTTTTTAAACTTCCATTGTTCCTTAGAATTCATTCTTTGATTTAGGGGAATATAAATTTAGCATATCTGACATCTACCAGGTTGGGAATTACATTTATCCTGCCCAGCCCATATAAGTAAAAGGGATATTAAGCAAATACATATTAGATTTTTAAAATTTCTACTAGCAATGAAACTGGGCAAGACAGCTCTAAGATCAGAGTGAAAGAACAGGGCTGTGCAGTACTCTACCGGCTCTTTAGCAGCTTTTTCTTTAAACTGCTAAATGAGAGCCAAAGTTGAGACACGTCCCTGTGCACAGGCGTATCCACTTCCACAGCCAGCAGGCACTTGTTAAGAAGTGCCTCTGTTTGTACTTCCCAGCAACTGGTGAAGTTTGGCCACCTGCAGCTGATTTCAGAGGGCAAAATTACCACCGCAGCCTGCACAGTTTAGCCACAGCTACCAAGAGCCATGGCACGCTACTGGGCAGCAACCTCACATCATCAAGAGAGGTATTCAGGCCCCAAAGGATCACACAGCCCAAAGCTGTGTGGGAGACCCTAGGCCAAGCCATCAGTCGACACTTTCTATGGGTCATTGGCATCAGCACTGGAGTGGCATTACCATCTAGTGATCACTTGTAAATGACATACATGCCTCTTCACTGTGCTTTGTGTCACCTTTTAAAAAAAGCCAGGTAGACACGGTCTCTGCATACCCGAAGCACATTTAGACAGACAATTACTATGGCTTCTTAAGGGAAGTGCATGAGGGATCAACCACAATAGGTGGAAGCTCCAGGGAAGCCTCCAGGCTGAGCAAAGGCAGGCCAGAGCAGGGGTCTGAGCACAGGGAAAAGCCACAGAGAGCCCTTAGAGGAGACAGGAAGGATGACATAGGGCCAGGAGGGACACAAGTAAACCTGCTTCTAGACTGAGGGTGGTGTAGTGCAGAGAGGGAACATAATGTGATACAGGAAGTGGTACTGGCAGAGACACAGCCTTAAGAACATGATGAATGACGGCTGGGCTGGAAAATAGGGTTGGTAGTAACACAGGGGTAGGCTACTGATGTGAGGGAGAAACAGGGTAGAGGGGTGGCTACTCCTTAGGCCAGCAGAACATAAACATGGGTACTCCCAGCACAGCCAGTGGTCCCAGCTGTGGGTTCCCACTGTGGCCTAGAGACAGGCTCCTCAGAGCCAGGGAAAATCCAAATGCGCTTCTAGGAAGCACATTTTGCATGAAAAATACACGGCTCAGTGGAACAGGAAAGGCAAGCGTTTGTTGCTGCCTTGTCCCCACAGACTATGATAGTCCTGGGTCTCACTCTCATCTGGATCCCTGGGAACCTTCAGGGCCATAGGGTACCTCACCTAAGGGCTAGCTTTGGTGTACACCCTGAACATAGGTACCACTGAGGCAGGAACAGCCTGTTAACACATTAGGGGTCTAGAGCAAGCTGATAGTATCTCTATATAAAAAGGAGTCAGTCCTGGGACGCCCTGGTGAGCGATGTGCGGCCTGTGCAATGGACCCTGGGGGCTCTGGGAATCCATAGGTGCTCGTGGTACTCTCCTGCCCTCTGGTCACACCTTTTAGTCTTGTGTCCAGTGCGGAGAGTGACATCATATGCTACGGAAGAATTATTCAGGTAGGGTAGGCTGCAGGGAAGGGAGGCTGGGTTCAGGGCAGGATTCAGAGCTACTGGAAAGTCACCAGGAATAAGGAGCTTAGGAAATCCCTTTCTGCTGCAAGGACCTAGTCTAATTGTTAGACTATTCCTTGCAATTGCTGCATTCTGTTTATGTTTTCTTAAACAGACCATACTGTTAGCTGCTGGAGGCATGAATTCTCTCCCTAGAATCAGTGCCCAGGGTCTCTGACAGCCCTGGCTCCACCTGAAGCTGTGTCTGCACAGACACAGGTGCTTGCCACCTTCTCCGAGGGAGGCATCCTAGGTCTTAGCCCTCCCAGAATAGTTGAAAAGGTGCATGAGGGGGTGCAGAAACCCGCTCTCTGAATGGCAGGCAAAGCTACTTACACCAGATCAAAAGCTAACAGGCAAGGTGCTGCTGCCACTCCTCCTAGCATAGGCAAACAGCATCCACTGATCTTCTGAAGCCACCACAGTGTCCCAAGAGAAGGAGCACAGATACCACAAACTCTTCACTTTAAACTCCGAACCTGGCCACTGGCTCTGGCACTCCTTGTCCCAAAATCTGTGGGAGAAATGGGGCAGGCTGGCAGGGAGCTCTCCGATAACCAGCGCCTGCACTTTGGGAGGCCACCAGATGCAGCATTGTCTGGCCCAGGACAGCACTCTGGGAGGGGTTGACAGCACCACTGTATGGTTTGGTCCGTCACTCACCAGTGGCTGCACAAAGCAGCGAGGGCAAGGTTTAATCCTGACTTCAGGCAGCAAATGAAAACTAGCCACCAGCTGTTCTGGGACTGTTTAAGGCCCTAGCACTCCTGGCCTCACCAAGCCAAACGCTGCCTAGCTCTTCACCTTCTCAAGGGCTGCTTCTTTTTGCTTTCTCTCCAGGTGGAGGCAAAAGAGGCAACATAGAAGTAACGACTCCTTTCTGAACTCAGACACATTACAGGCAGCTGCAGGGGAGAGGGGGGAACACTCCAGCTCACGCTCAGGAATTAAACAGTTCCCCAAAGGTTTAGGCTTTTTATTCAAATTAAGACTTCCTGAAAAAAGACCTACTGCAATTTCCACATTTGCCTACCATCCAGAACATCTCTGTCAACATGTGTTCCTTAAATCCATGGATAAACAGAGTTGAGAGTGTTTCAGGGGTGGTGGTAGAATTCTCGGTCATGGTCCCCTTGTTAGTGAACCTGCTCAGTGTCGTGAGCAAGTTATTCTGGGTGGGGTCCCTGAATGGTGAAACTCGGTGTAGACACCCACCACTGGGATAGTTGTTCTCAGCCATGTCTGCTGCAGGGGTGGATCCTCAGGGGCCTGGATCAAATGTTCTCACCAAACAGAAAGTAACAACCTTAAAATGAAAACAAATGCTGAGACATCACCACACAGGCTCCCCGTAGTGTACCTTATCCACACACAGCAGCTCCACTACCCACTACTGGCCTCACCAGCACCTTAGGTCCTAACACTCCAGCCAGAGGATGACGGAGCAGTGGCACCTCCACCCTTATAGAGGTCAGTCTAGCTCACTCCAGAGAACAACAACTAAAACCTGCAGATGTAACCACATCTCTATTTCTTTTCAGAAACAAAACCTTCTTTAGCGTTCAGGACAGACTTGAGACCTCCTGCTTTATTATCTACTTAGTCATGGCCTGTGCCCCAAAGTGAAGATACCTTTAAACCAGACTCTCCTAGGTCTGGTAGTTTCTAAAGTCGGTGGGGGGTCGGGGTGGGGGACCATCTGCTGAGTGCCACAGAGAGGTGTGTCCCCTGCAACCCTCACCCAGGGTTCCTCAGGTGGCCACACCAGAGGCTCCAGTGGCTGTCTCCCAGGCAGAGGTGTCAGGCTGAGGGGTGATGATGAAGTGAACTGAGCAGGCAATTCGTACCATCTGAAGTCATCTCTGCACAAAAAGGAAGACAGTGCTCAACAGTACTCAGCTCCTAAGCACACTTCCCTCCTGGCACCTTAATGACTTCCACTGATGCCTGTGGAATGATGGAAGAAGGGAGGGGAGGGAAGAGGAGGGAGAGAGGGCTAGAACTCAGCCGGTAGCCCTAGGGTTACGAGGTACTTGCTTCTCGGTGAAGACCTGTCCCAAGCCACAGAGAGGAGCAGCTGCTGGGTGGGCTTGGGCATACATTTTACCAATTTTTCATGCCCATCCCTCTAACTGTGACCCTGTTCCTGAGCTTTTATCCTTCTGACAACTTCACACAGGAAAACATGCAGACCCTCTGATAGCATGAAATCAGGAACAAAGGCATAGGGACAAAGAGGGGTGAGGAGAGGCTGCAGTCAGCTGCCTGAGTTTTGGTCACAGGGAGATGTTCACAGGAATATCCGAAAGGAGATTACTGTAAAAGAAATAACCCTTAAAACAAGACTAATAGTTCAAAAAAAAGTACAAAAGGAAGCAGCATGCCTGCTCAGGAAAAATCTCAGCAGAGAACAAACTGGCACCAAGAATTTCAATAACACATTTTCTTACTCTTTAACGCTCAGCTTTATCCAGGACTCCAGACACAGAATTCAAACAGCTGAGCTGTGTGTTCAACATCACAGCCTACTTGATCATTTGCAGGCATTTTCTGCCTCATGAGGCTATAATTTACTGAAATCTCAGTCATGATCTCCAAGACTTCAATAAGAAACAAGTCAGCAGCAAAATGTACATGGGAAGTTATCCTGAAGCATCAGGACCCAGCTGCTGGACTGAACTAAGCCACATCTGGATTTCGAGGGACAGCATTTCCAACTAATGAGATCGAAGCTGGGAACTGCCCTCAGCCCCAGGAGGCCCGAGGTAGGCGGAGGATCTGTGGACTCAGAATGAAGCAGGAGCTGGCCCCAAGGAGAGCCTCCCACTGTCACAGCTCTCACACGGCATTGGCAGGCAAGGCTGGAGAAGCTAGGGGCCCTGTCTCTGCTCATGGGCCTGCCCAGGGTAGGGTCCACCTGACTGCCTCCTCACGCACGCTTCCTTCTGCACATACGTTCACTCACAGATGGGATGCCCCTCTAAACTAAGAAATTAGATTTCTGCTCATGGCCATGGGATGTGGGCTCAGGCCCTCACTATATCTAGGAGCGGAAGCTTCTGTGCAAACTAGACAGCCAAGGGGCAATGCTTAGGAGACCTCCTGCCCAGCTCTCACTTGCATTCCTCAGGGTAGGAGATTTCTCTCTGCACAGCCTGTGACCAGAGGGTGTCTACATCTCAAAAGTGATACCATTCGTGGGAGTTATAGTCGGCAGAGCACATCAGCACTGGACACCAGTCTCTGCCTTCATTCTGGATATTTTTTAGTGTGATATGTATTTGCAGTCCTCTCCTGGAAGAGGAAATTGAGAGGCCCATGTGGTAGGAACTTGCACTGAATCTGTATAGCAGGAACCAGACCAAGTGCAACAATTTGCATATGGCAGGTTCTTCAAGAGCTGGCGCCACCTGACCACAGGTGACCTTGTTGGCCATCTTGCATTGCCAGTTCCCAAGACAGTCAGTCATCTCTCTTTTCTCTACAGCTGAGCTCTCCGGGTCTCCCCATTCTTACCTCTTCCTCCAGGAAATCACTGACATCAAGAAAACCCAACCCAAGTATCAATAAATTCTCTGACTATTTCCTTTTTCGTCTGAATCACTATACTACAAAAGTCTGTGTGCACCCAACAGATGTTCATTTTGACAGCTGTTAACATTAATGGTCACATGTGATGCAAACGAGGGTCCCCTCACCCAACGGGTTCCCTGTGGGGAGGCCACTTGAACCCTTGCTGAGGTAAGAGGCAAACAGCAAACTGGCAAGTACAATGCCAAACTCATATGCCTACATAGCATGCAAAAACAGCACCACATTAGCTCTAGCCAATGATTTGCCCTCCTTCCCCAGGGCGCACACACAGACACAGAGCTTCAGAGAACCAAGAGCACTGCTCTCCTGGTTCCTGCACATCCCCACTAGCCTACATGACTTACTGAGGGCAGACGCAACCCAGGAAGCTGGAAGGAGACAGCAGAGGTTACAGGGGTGCTCTGTCCACAGCTGTGAGTGGTCTGTGGCCAGGCCTCAATAGGGCCATCGCTTCATCCCAAATCATTACAGCAGCCGGGGCCAGGGAGATAGTTCATTAGAATAAGCACTTGCCTGGCAAGTGCAGGGTCCTGAGTTCAATTCCCGGTACCATTAAATAAATAAATGAATGAATGAATGAATGAATGAATGAATGAATGAATGCAGGGCAAAATGCTAACCAAATCATTATAGCAGATGTTTGGACTGGTAATACCTCACACCTCACATCCATAGGGCCATATCTGTAACCTCTTGGCTAGACAGAGAGAGTGGTGGCAGGCGTCTAATTAGTATAGCGAATAACATACATCCTCATTTTGACAGCTACTCCAAGTACCTATGCAACTCCACAACATGAACTCAAGCATACTTTGTCTGGGTTTGGGAGACAAGACAGCGAATGGGCCCCGCAAGAGATGGACACATACAGCCCTGGCAGTGGGAGAGAACGAGGGCTGCAGATGGCTGACTAGCCTACCCTCAGCTAGGCGCTTGCAGTGTATGCTTAACCTGTAGCAAAACCATGGAAGGTATTCTGAAAAGAAGTGGGCCCAAGATGATCTTCTAGGATTTTAGGGTCAGGGTGGTCTTGCTGGGATGGGCCTAGGAACTGAGGAGACCATTGACCATCTGCTGCTCTGTCAGGAACAGCTTCCACACCCTACCACAGGTCATTTCTACCACTGCAAACTGACCCTGCTGGAGAACTCTTACCTACTTGTGAGTCTACTCTGATTCAAGGATCATAGCTCTCGATGGCTGAGAAAACACCTACCTGCCTGGTACCATTGTGTGTCATGGGACTGGGCACAAGGTATGGCACACTGGGACAGTCAATTATGGGCAAATTCTGGGGAGCTGTGTACCTTGCACCTACAGTGGCCCTCCATCCCCTTGTTACACAGTGTCGACTTGTTCATCCAGAACAGTAACACAGTATAAAGACCCTTCCGTCTCCTCTCCTAAGACTGCGCTCTGGCATTCCAGCAGCTGGACCAGGATGGAGGTGGTGCTGACACAGCCTGAGGGGCACCTACACTAGGTGGGCAAGGCCCACTTTCACAGGCAGAAGCATAGGCTCTCAGGTGCATGGGCTCACAAGGCATCTAGTGTCCTCTGCTGCAGTCGAGAGATGGCTCACAGGAGAGGCGCTGCTCCCTGGCAGGCCCCACACCTGTGGGTGGAAGTGCACCTGCCACAGGGAGGGTACAAAGTGGCTTTCTCAAGATGTCCCCAGGCTCAGACTGACTAGGAAGACAGATGGGCAACAGCATCTCAGAACTGTTACAGCAGGCTCTCGGAGGTGAGTGTCACAGTGGAGCCACGCAGGACATGTATAAAGAAGAGAAGGACTACTCAGTGGACAGAGTCAAAAAGCCCAGGATTCCTAAGAGTGCTGGAGCCAAGCTTTTTCTCTTCTATAAAATGGAAATCTGTAATATTATCCTACCAGTTGGAAACACTAATTAAAGCTTACAATCTGTGTTGAAGAAAATAAAAATTTCCTGAATACAAAACCCAAGTAGTTGCAATTTAATATGATGTTCTATTTTTTCAGCTGATGTCACAGGTTCTATGTAGAAACAGTTCAAATGGAGGTGTCTTCTGAGAACTCATGATTTAAAATTAAATTTAATAATTTCAATGAATAATTCTGCTTTTGCTTTTTTTTTTAGAAAATAGGTGATCAACTGAACAGAAACACCTTAAGCAACACTCCTCCTGTGTCCTGTGTACATAAGTAGGAGGAATATCCAGGGGTCTCTGAAGGAACTCAGCCAGGGGTATTGGCAGGGTGGCAGTGGGTGACAAGACACTACTTAGGACTAACCTGCCCATGTAGAGTGCTACGAGTACCCAATGAGAGCCACAGTGCTGGTATGTCTGCATAACAGGTCCTAACTCAGAAGCAAATCCCTGAGGAATGCTGACAGTGGCAACAGTGAGCTGGGATGCACACATTTAAATCCATGCCACTTGAGTGAACATCAAAGGTCTGCAGAAGCAGCTCTGTCAGAGGCTTCCTACGGGTGGACAGTTCTTCCGTCTGCCCCCGTGATACAGCTATGCCTGTACCACATCAAGCTCTGGGAACCTGATGCTCATGTTCATGGACGAAACTCCAAGTCACAGAAGACTGCTCTGGGTTGTAGGCTGGGGCTAGTGGACACATAAGAGGTCCATGGTGAGTCTGAATGGCATTTAATTCCTATATGCACAGACACAGGCCATCAATAGCTGTCCCAGCTGGCCCTGACCATCTAGTCCCTAACGCAAACTGCTAGTGGACAGTGGACCCAGGTCTCTCACGCATGGTCTGGCCTGAATCCACTACTCCTGTATACAGAGGGGCACAGAGAGTGATTCAACCATATGCAGGCAGCCTGAAGCCCAGCCGTGGTGGCTCTTGGGCTTGAGCACAAGTACCTGAGATGTGTGAGGAGCTTCCTGTGAGACTATCAAGGCTCATGTCCAGGTGCGATTTCTCCTTCCTGGCTTATTCACAGCTGCTTCTGGATATTAAGAGCGCCTACAGTCTGGGAAGGGCTCGTTCCATCGGGCAACTTGGGTAGGCTGCTGGCCCGACCGCCTCACACGGCAGACGTGATAGGGGCAAGTGTACATAGGGATCCTTTATAACAATGCTGAGACCCTCCTCAGTCCCAGTTTGAAAGCTGCATCCTGGAAATCCTCTCCCCAGCCTAGCTGCTAAGCTGGTAGCTTCACAACCCCTTCTCCCCATCAGGCTCAGCTGGCACCAAGCATGTACCTGTCAGCAACCGGCAACTGGTTTATGAAAATGGCCACCAGACTCCAAAAATGCATCCATCACTGCCACTGTCAGGAAGGTGATGGACGGCAGGTGTGGCATGGCCGAGCCACTAGGAGACAGGCACGCCTGGTACTGCTGTCACTCTGCGTCACTATGACCAGCTGAGTGCTCCAGCTGCCAGTTGCCACTGCACAAGGGATAAAACATACTCTCCGAACAATCCCCCACCAGGGCTGAACTGCAGGCTGCATTATGAATTACAGTAATGACGCATGGGCCTATTAGATGGTACATGATGATCTTGTTTAATTTGTGTATGTTTTAATTATGGCTTAAGCAATGCCAAATTTGATCACAATATCATCTTTTCAATTCTGCTCTGCAAGCATGTTTGCATTAATTTGCATTTGAAATGCAAGATGCTGCTCACTCATGGGGGACAGAGCGTTTTGGCTTCACACACACACACACACACACACACACACACACAGAGCCGCTTTCATAGTGAGTACTGGGTGGGACTCTGGTTGAACCATCCAATCCCTATAATCCTCCCTCCAGTATAAACGATAAGCGAGTCTCTACTGTGCTCTGAGAGCTTCCAGATTCTATCCTCTCAGGCACGCAACACCCTCCCTGCCATACCCAGCAAGATGAACAATTGCTGTATTTAATTCATTTAATTTACTGTAGCCAGGCTCTGGCTCATTGGCCTCTCATTGTTTTGGAGATGGATTTAATTAACCTCTGATGAATCTTGTCAGTAAGCATGACAGTGTCATGGTATGAACAGAGTAGTGTGAGTTCTGTGAGAGGCAGGGTCATCAGATTAGCCTGTTCCCCTGCAAGAGGGATCTCTTCACCAGATAAGAACTGAGTGAGGGCTCAAAGGCATGCTGCTTTGGGCTGGGCTCAGTGATATGACAAAACAAATCAAAGCCTTGGCTACTAATGGATGTTAGGAAACCAACTTCTACTTTTATTCTTTCTAAAAGGAAGCTTTCTCTACCTCTAGTGAAAATATCTTCTACAGCACTATTATGGTGTGTGTCTGGATGCCCTCCCAAAGCCTCATGCAGTAATGGGTACAGGCTTTTCAGAAGTGGCTGTATCTAGATTTTGTGACTGATTTGTTGTTCAATGTTGGGATTAAGGGTGTGAGCACTACATTCACCCAAGGGCAGGTACCCTCATACATTCTAAGGAACAGTCTCTCGTCTTTCACCTCTCTGCCCCCCCCCCTCTCTCTCTCTCACTCTCTCTCTCTCTGCTTTTGCTGTCTTCAACTACCATAAACATCTGCCCTCTGCCATGTGCCTCCCTGCCTTGGAGCCAGTCTATGGACTTAAATTCCACAAAAATAGACTTTGTGAGTATTGTGTATTTTGTTTCAGCAATGCAAAAAGTAAGTAAGAAAAGGGCCTTAGAGGCCATGCCACCAGAGTATTTGTACAGCATCAACCAGGCCTGTATTTCTGGAATGTACCCTTATGCCAAATGTCCTATACTCTGAGAAAGACACCTTCTGATACCTTCTCAGTAAGCATACCTTCGTTACTGTCTATGAACTTTCAGATCAGCTTTCCTAATTTTACTCTGACTTTCAGCAATATGAAAACATTGAGGAGAATGATCTGGCAGATCTGAAGGAACAGATATCCCCAAGAATAAGGAACAAGACTAGCTTGGCTTCCTTCTCTTACTCCCAAGGAGCGGGTCTGTAAACAAGGCATCATAACATCCCTGAAAGGAGATTGCTCTTCTTAGAAGCATATGCATTTAAAGGAAAGGATGTACCTGACATCCAAGGTGGCCAGTTTGGGCACCAGCTGAAGGCCAGCAAGGACCATAATGGTCAGGTATAAAAGACTGGCTAAAGCTACAGTGTCCTACAGGGTCCTTAGGCAAGGTGGCGTGGGCTGCGTGGCAGGAGTATCTTTGATGCTGGCTTTACCTTCCCTCTTGGCAGAAGTCTGTATGGTGAAAAGGGCAAAGTATGTAGACCCACGAGGCAAAGTCTGGGCTAGTTCCTCAGAGACAGTGGCACAGCTGCGGGCTGCTTGCTGAGTACCATGGAATTTTCATGAATAGTTGACAGCTATTAATGCCATGAGGGGAAATGGTCTTTGATTCCATAACTATAGTCTTTGCTTGACTAAACGGCCCTAAAGATATAGTATAAAGATATACTAAAAAACCATATCTTATACATTTTCCACTAGCCTTGCTTAAATTCTAAAGGACACTATGTGTAATACATAAAGAAAATTTTTATCTAGCAAAGGAACAACATCAATATGTAGGATTTTAAAAGAGCCACAAAAACTCAATTAGTGCACAAATTTAAGACACGTTTACTTATTAAACAAATAATCCACTTAAGAACTACTACTTTTCGTACTACTGTTTTCCAGTGTCAGGTTAGTAGCAAGGACAGAGTCTTGCATTTATCATGTACAAGGGACCATAAACCTGAATCCAACAACTTCAGGAACTTTTTTCAACAGGCAGCCTGTAGGCAAGTGTCAAGTAACCAACTGCCTAAGACTTATCTGGGGGCTATGACCTGCTCCTGGGCAGGGGGCTTTCCTCAGGGCTGTTACCGCTATTTCATCCTGGTGACTAGGAAGAGATATTCTGCAGACTAAACTCAGGCTGCTCTCAAAGGCCTCAAGGGATGCAAGTGTGATCAGAGTACACACAGCTTTCCTCCCATGTCACACAAGACTGAGTGCAAGCGAGGAAAGCACCCCAGAAACAGCACTGCCTCCTCACTCCACAGGCAT
The DNA here is from genome assembly GCA_004027915.1 of Capromys pilorides. Classification (NCBI taxonomy): domain Eukaryota; kingdom Metazoa; phylum Chordata; class Mammalia; order Rodentia; family Capromyidae; genus Capromys; species Capromys pilorides. The sequence continues at coordinate 20,307 of PVKN010002746.1, forward strand.
AGCCTGTGTGACCTGCAGAACCCTAACAGGAAGCCAACTGCTTACAACAACTGCACCTGACTCGGGATAGAAGGCTCATCCCAGGGGAACCTTCTCTGCTCTTCTGAGTTCTGTCCCCTCACCTGGAGACACTTGAGCCCAGCCCTTCCCTGGAAATCTACACAATAGACCACATAGCACTGTCGCATGTCCATGTGAAAGGGTGCCATATCTGGGGTGCTCAGAAGGGCAATGAGGCATGCGGGTGGACACCTACCTCAGAGCTGTAGTTCCAAAATCCAGGCAACCAGGACAGCAATCCATGAGAAATATTTTCTCCAATAAGGGACACGCACTTAGGCTAAAAATCATGTAGATCTTTCTCACAAGGTAACCCCAAGCCACAAGGCTTTGTAAAATTTAAGCTACAGTAAGGTTTGAAATCTAGCTCCTCCACTACCCAAGGTGTCACAGTCACCTGCCATACCTATGGCATGTGTGGCCTGACTGTATCTGTCAGTGCCCCCATGGTGGGGAACAGAAAGAGACACACATGCCATTGACAGGATATATACAACATCTTGTTGACCTGGGTCTGCGGTGCTGCCAGCTTGAGTCTGCCCGTGAGGTTCTGCAGAGAAATGCTGCCCTGGGGATACAATAAAGCACAGAAGTTCTGGAAATGGCCATGCCTTCCTTCTCTTATCTCATCATCTTCTGTAATGTTACAAGTGAAGTACAAGCTTCATTTCAAGCACCTTACATGTCCACAGAAGCTACCACTCTCCACACCCAGGAAATCCCTTCTATATGAAGGGACACTGCGACATCAGAGGGCATAGCAGGCATGGGGAGACAGGAGCCATCCTGCTGGCAAGTGAGAACTGCAGACTGCTCAGTCTTAACCTTAAGGCATCCTACTGGTTAGTCAGTGTCCTGGACAATTTTATAATTCAATGACTGCTGTAAAATCCCGTGGTTCTTCTGGCAGCCCAGGCAGTGAGTCCTGCCCCACACTGGTTTTCATGGGTCCTGAGGACCCTGACTCCTATAGTGGCTGGCTATGATTCATGCAAGGCTAAACTGCCTATGCCATGAAAGGAGCCTCTGTGGGCTGTACAGGCAAGGACAGGCTCCCCTGGTACTCTCCCAGCGGCTGGACCCTGTGTACCTAGCTCTGGCTATCCTCCTTGTTCACATTCTGATGAACAGCAGAAGAAAGGCAGCTGAGAGACCAGTGTCCACCATCCCTGGTGCTTTCTCCTTGACTAGCTGGTGGTATTTGAGGGCTCATTGCTATCTCAGCATAACTAGTCCTCGCCAAGCACTAACACAGGTCCCCACAGCAAAGCAGCCACCCCAGCCTTGGCCAAGACTGTCATGAGAACACTCACCAAAGAGGCACAGTGATACCTCAGTTCATAAAACTGAATGTTCCATGATTTTAGTCAATTCATTCTCATGAGTTGGATGAGAACTGAATCAAATGTCCCTATATAGTGAACACTGAACCTAACCACTGAGTTTGCTTTGGTTCTTGTCCAATTCAGTCTGCAACCAGAATGGTGGAAAGAATTAAGTTCATTAAGGTATTACTGTAACTTAACGCATGGAAAGTGACCTCCTTAGGAGCCACATAAGTGCAGAATATTTATTACTACAATTAAAACTGATGTTCTGCCACCCACTTTCTCACGGATACTGCAGGAGGGAAAAAGGGAGCAGTGCTACTGCTGCTATCAGCCTTGCAGGCCTTCTTCCTAGCTTCTCATGTAGGCCTCCTGGCCACAGAGCCCAGAAGATGGGCTGGGGGAAAATAAGCAAACGTGCTCCTGCTCTTTGTCTGAAGACCAGCTCTCTGGGAAATTTCCATACTTAAAATAATTCCTAATCATCCCCAAGGAATTCTGATGGGAAAGCCATGAGGCAGGAAGGCACCTGCAATTCTGGAGGAGACAGCTAAACTGAAGCTGCTCCAGTGACTCGGCCAGAAGTCATAGCTAAGAGGTTCTAAAAGATGTGTGGGGACTCTCAGAAGAATGTGGCAGTTTCTGGGAAAGTCTACCACTGACTTAAAAAGAAATAATCCTGAAAGAGTAGACCAAAGTACTCACAGAATCCTTTCCTTCGCAGACTGACTTCTAAAGATGTGAGGGCCACATTGGAAAAAGGTCTATCTCACCAGCAAAGACACCCAAACTCTGATTTCAGGTGACTGTCTCCTCAGCCATCAGAGTTCCATCTCCATGTTTTGTGCCCCTTCTCCAGCTAGGTTAAAAATGTTATGAAGAGTTTCCTTTACCACAACTGTCCCCAATGATGGGGAAGACAGTGATGCCTCGTTTCCTGCCCTGGGAGACCTGAAACTAGCAAAAACTGGCATCCTGAGGCTGCATTCCCTCTGCGACCACGCTTCCTCCTCACCTCACCCATGACAGGGAGCCCATCTGGACCAGACCTGAAAATGTCCCTCCTTTAGGACATGTGGGACAGGATCCCTTCACCCTAGGAAACAGGACCATCTCACTGATGAAGCAAAGATGCTTAAGGTGGCGGACCAGGACCAAGGTGGTCTGGAATATTTTAGGAAGAAAGAAGAAAGTTTTTGATAATGAAAAATGCAGAACTTCCACCAATGTACTGCACTGACCCCAAGGCTCTTCCACACAGGATCCCTCTGAAGTGTGTGAGCCTGGTTACACCAGTGTGCAAATTCAAAACAGACATTTTCTCAAATTCCCATCTGGCGAGAAAAAGTTCCAGTTTTTCACGTGAGTCACTCCCACCCCTGCAGTGATCCAAGCAATCCTGCCACCAGAAACCCTCAGGGACCTAGCGGCCCCACCTTATTTTGCATCTTGCCACGAACTGTTCTCTCACAGAAACACATCCTGAAGGACAGATTTGGAATGCTTACCTGGTACCGTCCTGACCAACTGAGGAGTAGCTGCCCTTTTGTGATATTTATTCTACCTGGGAAGAAAAGGGCACTCTTGAATTTCCTTTGACCTTTTCCTAATCATGAGCTGGCTGGCTTTACTTTTTCAAGGGTCCTTTACCTTTCTGCAAGCCACTCAGCTCAGAGTGGAGGCCTACGGGTGGGTGATGAAGCCACTCTGTATGTAGGAGAGAGGCTGATCTTAAGCAACAAGCCAGAGACTGAGCTCAGGGGTTCAGAAGCAAGAGATTCAAGGTCTTGGAAATGCAGCTTTTTAGTTCCAGGAGGCGTAAGCCAAATGGAAAGACCTTTTGACAAGGTCCCCCCCCACCTTGCTCTTCTACCAAGGATAGACAATTAGCATATCATAGTACTTGGAACTGAGACTGCTAATGGGACGATGACCCTCAACAGCAACAGATACAACAGCAGATTTCCAGAGTGGAGGCCCAGCTCTCTCTCATGGATCCCAACATCAGGCTGAGAAGCTCCACAGGCTGTAGCACAGATGACAAGCCAGTGGGATGGACAGAGGAAACCTGTCTTTTAAACTCTCCTTCCTCTTCCACAGTTGGGTAAAGCTGCATCCCCAGTAGGAGCCACTGAACGTCCTGGAAACATCCTGCAGAGCCAAACACTTACACATGTGTGCTGTGAGGCTTTGTCTAGTGAGATGCTGTCAGTTTAATTAAACAAAAAAGAAAGAGGATTTCAATAGCACATTACTCATTTCTGTCAGCCAAAGGGAGATACAGGACAAGCAAAAGGCTGCTCAACTCTGTCTTTAATAATTTTCTACCAAGGATGGAAGATTAATGTGTGACAGTATTTGGAACTGAGACTACTAATGGGAAGATAATTACTCCAGGTACCGTGTGTCTTCATGTGGTTCTCCCTGTGGCGCACATGTGAATTACCCAGTGTATGTCATGCACGGTTCCAAGCATGTCAAAGGGTAATAGAGGACTACAGAGGGCTATAGGATCTGTCAGGCCTGTTGTACATACCTTGCCATGCAGATGGGGGCTCAAGGGACTTTCCTGTACCTCCCCTTTGCCACTGCCTGAGAGGGTAGTATGTTCCACAGTCACACAGAACTCGGAGAAAGAACACTCAGCAGCAGCCAGGAGCAAGGCTGGTATGCATTTGTTACAGGCCTCACCACAGAGAAGAAGTGGTCCTTGCACTCATTCCATGGGACTCACTTTCTTCCTAGACACATTCCAGTCAAAACGTCCTTAGCAGCTACACTCCTGGCCCCTGGGCCAAGGTTTGACAGTTTTACTCCACAAGCCCCAGGGCTCTGGTGTGTCTGCCTAATAGCAACCCCAGGAGTCAGCCAGGCCTCCAAATTCCCCCAAGATCAAGAGCCAGAAATGATATCTTAAACTAAGTGAAACCAGTTTTCAGATAAATAAACACATAATTAAAAGTAGGCTTATTTTTTGAGTTAGGATCTCACTATATGGTTTAGGCCTGCTATACAGTAGGGGCAATCTTGCTGATCCAGCCTCCCAAGTGCCGAAAATCAGGTGTGCATAATTTCTTTGTGTGCAGTGAGAAAAACCAGCTGAACTTGGAGCTGTGAAATAGTCAAGAGCCTGACAAGACCAGCTTTGCAGTGTGTCTGAGCAGCAGCCTTCTGCTGTTTCCCCTAAGGTATTTTCTCAGATAATCCCCAGAGTTTGCAGGGCACGACTGCTTGCTTGCAGGTCCAGCAGCTACAGAGAAGCTGACCAACTAACTATGGGGTCCTCTAGTCCACCTCTAATTTCAGTAAAGACTCTTCTCTAACAGTAAAAAATATTTATTTACTGAGAATTTTTGCTTTAAAAAATGTAATCAGTATGGGCTGGGGAGATAGCTTGGCTGTCTAAGTGCCTTCCTGGCAAGCATAAGGACCTGGGTTTGATCCCCAATACTGCATGTCTGTGCTGGCACTGGGGAGGGTGTGGGGAGTCAGCCACCAAAACCAGGCATGGTGGTACACACCAGTAATCTCAATGCTAGGGAGGCTGAGACAGGAGGATCACTATTCAGCTGAACTGTGTAGCAAGGCCCTGTACCAAATACATACATACATACATACATACATACATACATGATTTTTGAAAACTGTAATCAGTAAAAACGATGTCATGGAAGTGGCCTGTAAAGAACACCATTCTTCCCACTATTTTTTTTTCAACACTAAATAATACAAGCAAGCACAGTATCAGGCTACAAGGACGAAATTGTGTGCCTACCTCTACAACAGATTTGGAATCCAGGCGGAAGTTGAAATCACCAAAGACAAAGTAGGAAACTTTCTCAAATCGCTGATCGATAATTCTGAAAGGAAAGAAGGAGTTAAAGGTCACTAAATGACCAGATCCCAACAGTCCCACACCTGGACCAGCCGCATCTGTCTTCCATACTCCCTGTGACTCATTTTCAACTTTGCTGAAGGGAATCCCCAGTGATCACTTCTTTGTATGCCTAAAGCCTAGCATGGAGGCCACATGGTCGCCTAACAGCACTGGACTCTATCCACAGCACCTAGGCCAGGGCAACACTATTAACAAGCCAAGAAACAGCACTGACAAAGAAACAGCAGTTAGGACAGAACTGACTGAGAAACAATATTCAAAAGAACCAGAACCAGGTGGGAACTTATCCATGCGGGCAGGTAGGAGTGCCTGTGCATCACCTCCTGTCATCCCCAGCTTGGTTCTTTTTCCCACTGAGACACGAGCTCTCCTTGGAATATACATCACCTCACTGGGACATTTCCAAGCTATAAAGCAATGAACTACCTATAAGATACAGATATATGGCTGGGCACGGGGGTGTACGCCTATAATCCCAGCACTTGGGAGGCTGAGGCAGGAGGATCAGTGAGAGTTTAAGACCAGCCGGGACTACAAAAGTGAGCTCAAGGCCAGCCTGAGCTGCATAGTGAGACCTTGTCTTAAAAAGATAAAAAAAAAAAAAAAAAAAGATAACGTATGTATAAGCTAGGTAATGCCCTATTGGAAAAATTTTCCACATATTAAAAATCAAGCATAAACTATTTCATGAAGATTTTTCTACTGAAAACACACAAGCAAACATTCAGTAGTAATGCTGTGAAGCAGCTTCTTTTACAGATGTAGTTCAAATCTCCCACTCACCTGACAATGGCAGCTACACAATCAAGAAACTGTTGCTTTTGAGGCAAAGTAAAAGTTCTTTTTTTTTTTTTTAATATGAAAAATAAAATGAGGACACCTGCAACATGGAATTTGCTAACAACACATCAGTGTGGCTGTCTATGCAAAGGGAGAAGGAACTAGGCTGTCAGGGTCCCAGGTTTCATTGGCCACTGTCGCCTCATTCACACCATTTGCTATAAAAAGCCCAGGGTAAAGCAAGAGGCAGACTGTTATTTTTAGGAATAAACTCTATTATTAGCCAGGAGGACAGAAGTCAATGAGAACTTCTCAATCAGAAGCTCAGAAACTTCTAATGGCTATCAGAAAACTCCAGTGCATCACTCTCACCCTTACGTTTCCTGCTTGGTACAAGTGGGCCAGTGGGCCAGTGGGCACCAATGGGGGTCAGGGGCTGCAGCTCAGGTGACGTGCACACGTGGAGCTGGGTCGGGGCGCGGTGGGGTCAGGAGCCATGTGTAGCGCCCATCTCCTGTTCCTCAGGTTCACAAGCTGTGCTGCAGTGAGAAGCTAAAAGGAGTCCAAGCCACGAGGGTTGGAAGAGGCTGTGAAGCAGCCACTGCCACAGGCCACCCAGCTGCTCCCACACTGGTGCCTTAAAGCTGGCCACGGGAGGCACTGAGCAGCTCACTCTTCTGATCTTTACTGAGCTCTACGCTTGGAGAGACACTGGCTCCCAACTTTCTTGCCCTCCGTTACAGTGAGTGTGAGCATCTAGCACATCCCTGGAATCTGCATTTTCTCTCATTTTTATGAATTCACACACTGATACCTTGAGGACACAGAATCCCACCAGATGTCCTCAGGGGGAGCAGAAGCACTTCCAACACAGCCCTGCCCATCTGAAACAGGAGGCACTACAGCCAGCTCTTTTCTACCGCGCCATGCACTCACAGGACTGCCAGCCCAGTCACCGGGCCTGTCCCAACCTGAGCTCACTGACCATGTTCTCTGCCAGGTTCCAACTCTTGCAGTTGTACCTCTGGGCCATGGCCAACCTGCTCTCCCTGTTAAGGCACAAACATGCAGACAGGCAGCACTGGGGTGCAGGTGCTGCTCGAGTCCATGGCTGCGTGCCTTGTGCAAGCCCGGTGGCAAAGTTCTCACTCTGGCTCCTTGTGGACATGCCCAGCCCTTTCCTCCTGAGACGCCCTCCTTCCCTCTACAGTCTTCTGGCAGTGACAGAGCTGGAGGGGAACCTGGTCAGTAGTGTTCTCTGGCAAGCTATTTCACAATGTTGCTCTGTGATACCCACTATGGGAGAAAAGGTGCTGCTTTGTTTATATTCTGCAGAGTGAGCACTGGCAGATCCAGAAACATTTAGCAATGGGCTTGAAGACCTGATACCTGTCAGGTTTGTGGCCAGCTGGAGGCAGAGCTGCCCATCCAACAGTAGTGCACCAACTGTGAACTCACTCCTCCTAGAAACCCATCAGCTGCACTCCATTTGAAGGAATTTTCTCCTCTATTCTTTCTGCACCCTGACCCTATCTTTTAAAGAAAAACTTTTTTTTTTTTTTTTTTTGCAGGACCGGGATTCAAACTCATGACCTTGCACTTGCAGAGAAGGCAATTGTGCCTCGGAGCTATTTCCCTGGCCCCTCTTCTTTTATTTTTTGCTGGCTGTGAGGATGAATGGAAAGAACAGTACTTCACACTTCTGGGTAGAAACAATATGATTAACGGATGGCTCCCCATCAAAAATCACTGAACTCTCATATCCCACAGAAAATTTCAACGTTGAAAACAAAAACTTTATAGACAAAATTTTACTTTTCTCTTTCTATATTTACATTTCACTTGATATTGGTGCATACTGTCTGATTCACTTTTCAAGTGACCGTAGGAATGCAGATGTCCCTCAGAAGGGCCGCACTGCGCAGGGGCAGCTTGTGCACACACCTCGCGGCGCTTTCTCAGCCGGTACCCTTTCCTACGCACTGATACCCGTACAGACCCATCCATGGAGACAGCTTCAAAGAGTTCACCGCAGGGCAGGGAGAAGGGCAAACGTGCACTAATGCCTAATTAGTTCTTGGGCCACAAACACAGGATAAATCTTTGTTTTAAAGGATTACATCTCTTCTAGCATAGTATGGTAAGACCATAAGAATGGGAGCTCCTGAAATTTTTCTGTCATCAATCTGGATAGCTGCTTTGGCTGCCACCATCTGAAGGAGGACACTCTGAGGTTTCTGAGGAGGGCGGTACTCACAGAGAGGAACAGGAAGTGAGTGGAAGCCATGCTCTGCCTAACTAAGACCAGGAAGAGCACGGTCGCTAGGACACCAAAGCAAGTGGAGCTCACACTCATGAATGAGTCAGGGCAGGAGCCTGCGCTTCACCACCTGGCACAGATGTCAAGCTCAACAGGCTACTCAGAGTTTTGATGGGAAGGGAACAAAGGCCTACAACAAAATATGAAGAGACAGCACTCATGGCAGACTAGCAAACGCTTGCTTGACTGCACGGCAGAATCCATTCTGAGGTAAATTCTTTAAAAAAAAAAACTAATAGATTTCAGACTGAAGCTGATAAACAGAAAAGTATTTAGTGCTTAAAGAGTGTGAAAATGCTGCCTCCTGGGGCATTTCAGCCCACAGGTCTTCCAGCCTGTGCGCACGAGCCTGCAGTGGTGCTACAAAGCACCAAAGGCACATCTGGATTCCTGTAGGACTACCATTAAAAATCTCAACTTTTATCATGCTTCCCTGCCCCACTCTGATATAATAGCCTAAGCCAATTAATAACAACACCCATCTCTGAAGGTCATGTGGCAAGCAGTAAGATGAAGGGGCTGTCACCAGCAAAGGCAATTGCCTGAGTGCCAGGCTCACAGACCTCCCAGCACTCACTTTTAATTTCAATATAGTGCCATTTGGACCAGTGGGGGAAAAAAAGAGTTGTTTTAAAATTAATTACCTTGTCAGTAGCTATTATGATTAAAAAGTAGGCCCACATCAATATTGTGTGCCTAATTCAAAAAGAGAATTACAATAAGAGCCATAAAAATCAATTTTTTAGGCCTAGAAATGGTATCTCTTGGTTTGACAGGTGATTCCAGGATGTGACAGCCTTGCTGGGGGAAGTTCTCACGCTTCCCCATTTGGTCAGGGCCTTGTCCACCTGTTCCTGGAAGACACTGTAACTCACGATGCAGCAGGCTCCAGACACCCAGAGAAGAGTCACAGACAACAACTCGAGAACTTCAGCACTCCTACCAGTCACTTCCCTCTTCCCTACCATGCTCTTGGGGCTTCCAGTCCCTCAAGGCTCTGTGGCCAGGGTGGGCTCCAGAGAGAAACTGTGAATAGGCCCACTTTAGGGCCATAAAAAGAACAGACTTTCATACAAATAGGTTTTTTGTTTTTAAAATTTTATCCCGAGGAGCTGAAGTGGTTTGGAAGGTAACTTAGTGTTTTCTCCAATAATTCCAACATGCTAGGAAGTTGGTTTTCCTTCCTTTCTTTTGTTTGTTTTTTAAACTAGCAGACATGATGCTAAACTCTTTGCTCAATACTTTTAAATGCAGAACTGGTATACAGGGATTAACAAAAAATGGTTTGCTTCTTGGCTATAGGAGATCATGTCACTGGATGACTTTTAAATTGTCAGCAAAAACAATGACAATAAAAACTTGCCGAACTTACCAAAAATATTTTAGACTAATTGTTTAAAAATTCCCCTTAATTTTCAATTACCTAATCAACCAATGTATCATAGATATTGTTAAGTCATTGTAAATAAAGTCCCTCAGACTAAATATAGACAATGGTCAGTGTGTAAATTTCCTTAACTTCACCCTCATTCCACCTCCACAGAGAACCCAGCAGGGATCCCAGCAGCATAGCCCCATGATCTACCTATTTGCCTGACACAGCTGAGGCAAAAGCAAAGAAGCTGACTCAGTGTCAGGTCAGCAAAAATGCCAGGCCTGCCTTGTAGCAGCCCAGCAGGAGCTCAGGTGAAGTCCCAACAATTAATATATCCTTTGACTGGCTCCCAATGCAATGTACTCCACAAAGGAGCTTCTTCTTGTTTTGTTACCTCAATGTCTGCCTGACTTCTCAGCAAGCCAGGGGTGCTCCCAGGGTAATGGCCCTCTACTGAGAGCCTATATGGCCCAGGAAATGTCTGTTTTCCTCCACTCAAGTCAGGCCCACATCTACTTGCTATGGCAGCGCAGGTGCTATCCATTCTCTTTCCCCTCAGAGTCAAACCAGCAGTGCCTTCCTGCCTGCTACTGCTATGGTCCCAATCAGAGCGCAAGAATGCACAATCCACAGCATTTATACGGGAAATGTCTGGAGATGTCACTGAGGCTAAGCACACAGCACAACACACCAACAGCCTTGAGTGTTAGAATTTCATCAGATATATTAGTCGAGTGAAGTTTCAGTAAATGAGGAATTAACTATAAATGCTACTCTTCCCTAGGCTTTGCCCACATAGGCTGCTGCTTATGTCTTACAACGTTACCTCCTGTCTTAAATGGCTGTGGCCTGTACTCAGTGAACTGACAGGAAGATGTTGCAGGACTCTGCTATAGGTTGAACTGTATCCTCCAAATTAAATTCATATTTGGAATCCTCCTCCAGGTCACTGTACTTTGTAGATTTGTAGATATAAATTTCAACAATCAAGATATAAGGCATACCAAACTCATTTGCTAGGAGGGCAGCTGGACTTGATGCATCATAATTAGCCATGTTCCTGATAGATGCCACTGGAATCAGGGAATAGGCCCAGGGACTCTGACCTTAAAGCAGCGAGGACAGCAGAGGGGCACTAGCATGTGGGCTGGGGAGTCACACTTGCAGCAGGGGCTCTGCGATGGCACACAGAGATAGCACGTGCCTAGAGCCCTCCCAGTCTTAATGAAGCCTCGCTGTGTATGCACAGAACTCACAGAGCACCTGCAACCCTTCTTCAGGGCAGCAGGTGGCAAATAAAGGTCCAAACGGCAGCTCTGGGTGCCCTGTCAGTGTGCGGGGATGACCTAGATCCTTAGCACGGGGCTTGCCTTTGCCTAGAGACGCAGCAGCTTTTCTTTTGCCTGCTGAACAGTGAGGCAAGTTCTGGGAACAGCGTAAAGAGAAACATTTAGATTGGAGGGTCTTTGAGCTGGCTGACAGCTGACTGATGACCGTCCATAAAACGACAAAGAGGAGCTGTGTGGCGGCCGGCGTCACACCACCTCTCCCTGGGAACTAATTGCTCTGAATTGTTCACAGGAACATTATTTTTCTGGCAATCATTTTCTTTGAATGCCTAAAATGAGCATGAAACAACTCTTTTGACTGGACATAAAAGTTAAATGTCCCAATGTTGATCAAATTAACTTCAGTGCTGTGACAATGGACTATGTTTGTGAGAAAATAATGGGGGGACAGAGGGGTGCTTTACGCCAAGATTTCACAGTTGCAGTGTAAAAATGTTTCTGTTGAACTAGCCAAGCCACATTTCAAAGGGGACACAGAAGAGTCCTGTCACTTGTGGAAAAAATCACACTGCACAGACTAAAAACTATCTGTACATTTCCACAGTGGACATCTCAGGAAGGCCGGTGTGGGGTTCTAGCTTAGTGGCTCCAGATGCCCTAAAGGGCTGGCCTCAGCGTTGGAAGAGGGACAGAATGCTACATCATAGATGAGTGTAGGTATCTCCTGGAAATGCACAAGTGTCTGGGATTCTCCCTGTGTGAAGACCATCCTGTGATGCCAGCTCTGCCACAGATGACTCTGGTAGCTTCCAGACCCTCTATACCTACCCAGACTTCTCTGAGCCTGATCCTTTTCACCAACGAGGGACTGGTTAACAAGTGAGTAACAAGATATTCAAAGCAAACATTTTAAAAAATTGTACACAAAAGTATAACACAGGGTCATCCTCAGTTCCTGGGGACAGAGATGCACAGCTACCCGCACCCCAGGTCTGATGCTGTCTGCTCCTGCAGATCACATGGGTTGGGGACCCACAGCCTGTACAAGATTAGACCAGAAGGCAGGCTCCTCATCAGAAGCCTTCTCACTGTCTCCTGCAGCTCAGCAAAGCCCAGTAGACAATGTGCACCACGGTTCCCAGTGCGGCTGTGAATGCGGCACTGTTGGTGGCAGTGTCCATTCAAAGGGCCAGCGCAGCATTGTCCTCCCCAATCAGCGTAGCAGAATGCAGTCTGCTGGTGGCTGCCAAAAGGTTAGCAGCCCTGATGAAAGGGTAGCCCATTATTCACCACTCCTACAGAGCCCCCCTTTGTGCCTGGCAGCCCAGCCCTGCACGATGGAGGTCCGGATCTGCGGCTGACTGAGCTCGCCACAGAAGCCATTCATGGGAATGCAAAGACATAGAAAAGTGGCCCAAAAGCCCAAAGCTGCTTTTCTGGAAGTTATAAGCATGGCAATGTGGGGCCATGACACATTCTATTGCCTCACTATGCTGACAACCTGACCATGGTGACCAACACCAAGTGGATAGTAGATCTCTCCTGGCTCCCAGACTTCTGGGAGGTCCCCCAAACCCTCAGTGCCATGAAGCAAAGAACCAACTGGGCAGGAAGATCCATACTCAATTGGGCTATGAAGTCCTTGCCTGCTGAGCTGCTGATTCACTGTCCTGAGGGGTGACCAGTAGCCATGGCCAGTTGAAGAAGATGCTAGAAGAAAGGTCTCGGGGATACCCAATCAAAACTAAGGCAACCTCCTGGAAAAACCTAGACAAGACAGTCCACATGGTGCTATTATCTGGGTGATATCTCTGAGGATTTGGATTAGCCTAGGATAATATCAGCCAGTTTTCCACTCCAGGAGCAAGTGGGCAGCAGCTGGCATAGAGCCTACATGGAGTACTCCAGAGCAGGTATAGGTAAAACACAGGAAACTGGAAGGATAAGTCCACCAGATTCTTGGGCAAAGTGGGGACACAGGCATTGGCAGTCACTGGTCATTTCACTCAGACAAAGCACCTGAGCCCCACTGCCACATGTTGGTGCTGTGTCCCACAGTGGGTGGGATGAGCTCGGACTGTGGACTTGGGTGGGCTGATAGATTCCATGTCAGCCCAGCTGAGGAGGGCGTGACTGTCTACAGAGCTAAGGGTCGAGCCCTCAGTGCTGGTGACAAGAAGTCAGTAGATACCACCAGCACCAAGGCACTCCTTCCTGCTGGAGACAGCGGCTGGGCGAGACCAGAAGTGGAAGGGACCAGACAGCAGGATTCCCAGTAGGGTGCCACGTTCCCGAGTTAAGACAGAACCCCCTTCACCTTGCTATGCAGAGCACTACCTAGGAGCAATGCAAAGCCAGGCGCACAAAGCCCACACAGGCTCGCTCACTACACTGCAGCCAGAGAGAGGAGCTGGAGAGAGGACACATCCTAGGGGCTGAACCATGACACGCATACACATGGGTACACACTGCTATGGTTTGGGTCTAGATGTTCCTCCAAAGCCCCATGCAGCCGTGGGGGACAGTCTTTTCAGAAGTGGCTGTATCAAAAGCATGTGGTGCTAAGATTCAGAGTGTGTAATTACTAACCAGGCCACTGATTGGCTTGGCACTGCACTAATCCCAGCAGTCTAGAGAAGATATAAGAGGCAGAAAGCTGCTGTTGCTTTTGCGAATCTCCATCACCATCACCTGTTGCCTCTCTGCCACGAGCCACCTGTCTTGGAGCCAGCTGAGTAGAGACTGAAACCTTTACAAACTATGAGCCAAAGAAACCTTCCTTCTTTTAACTTTGGGTACTGGGTAGTTTATCTAGCAACAAGGAACGTAAGGCCCATACTTACATGAGACCCTGTATGTGCCCACAGGTGTATATGTGCTCATGTGTGTGCATGCGTGCACATACGTGCTCCTGTCACATGCGTGGGCCAAACTGTACTCACACATACCACGTACATGCATATATCACAGACATGAGTGTAGTAGAGAGGCTCTCCATCCAGATGCTGATACGGGGACCTCCCCATGCAGTCTTTTCTGATCCCACTTGACTTCAGGGACCTCTCAGGATACTTCCTCAGCTCATCATTACTGCAGAGGAGGAAATGTGCCAGTCTGCAGGGTCTCCTCTCGAGTTCTCCCAGCCCTACTCTCAAGTGTCTGATGGCGCTGGTTATAATGTGCCATATACTACTGCAGGTGTGGGCAGGGGTATGACTCCAACCACCCCTCTAGACAGACTATTATCCATTTGACTGGAAATTTCCAAGAAGCCTCCCATGGCTTAAAGACCATCCTGCACCCACGCCAACTTTTCTTCCATGTTAGATTCAGGCCTTGATGCACCCCAACCAGGGCCTCAGCCCTCAGGGCCACAGACAGCAATATGACCAGCTCTGGGGAAGGGTGGTAGCCTGGAAATGGCATGGTCCTCCACTCAGTGCAATACCCATGCTTTTGATCATTCCATTCTTTAGGGAGATGAACAAGAAAGTGCTCTGTGGCTACAGTGGGTAAAAGCCCAGCAGAGGACAAGTACAGAAGAGAAAGGCTGGAAGCCCAGAACAAGAGGTCAGAGACTGAGGGGGAACTAGAAAGAAGCTGAGGAATGGTAGATATGGCAAAGCAGCGTGAAGTCCCTCATGCTCCCTTACAAGCATAATGTGGCACTCCTTGCTTTGGGACATACGGGCTGGGTGAGGGTCCCAAAGAGACAGCATAGTACTTAGGTGAAAGCATAGACTACTCTGGGACAGAAACACCTATCTTAGGCCTGTGCTCAGTGGCTGCTATAAGCCAAAAGCATTCTCTGTCATATTGGCCACAATATGAGGACAGAGTTGGACCTGGAAATCATGTAGAATGAACAGAGACTAAACCTTGACGTGGCTTCCAGGCTGAGCTTCAGTGAAAGGTCCAACTGTAATTCAGGAAGAATGCTGGTCCTAAGATGAGACTTTTTTATTAATCAGGGGCCCTGTCTTCCCAGATGATATGGAACACCCCTGCCCTGATAGTCACTGAAGCCACCTATCCCTTCCTCAAGGCCCACAACCCATCCCCAGGAAGCAAGGCCCTGCTGGGCACATAGCAAAAGCCAGCCGCAGGAAGGAGGCACTGCTATGTAGGCCTGGGCAATACAGTCTGCCTGAGCTGACTCTGTCCTGCTGCTGGGCACTGCTCCAAGAAGTCAGACCCCAAGCCCAACACCTGAGGAGTCACTGAACAAGGCCACAGCTATGAGAAAGACATCGCCCATGGACAGAAGAAGCTCAGGGAGTCCCCATTTTTGAGCCCAAAGCCAGAGGCAGCTATCATGTTCTGAGAGCTCTGCCTGCTGATACTTACCTTCTATCATTTCTCTTCATAGTACTATTTTTCTTATCTTTCTACAAAATGTAGAAGGAAAGAAAGGAAAAGAAGCTATGTCCAGCCCACCTGCTGAGGGACTGCTCTGGCAAGTGGACAGGAGCTAGGGATTCTGCAGCCTTAATGGGTCAGCATTCCCAAGGGCCACTGGCAAATAAAAAGAAAGAAATGAGGGGAGCAGCTGAAAAAACCCAGCTGCATCTGTGCTCACAAGGGGCTGGGACATGGCTGCACCTACCTGTCAAGCACGTAGCCCAGAGCCTTGTGCCGGACACCCGAGTACACCGAGGGGCTCGTCTCCCAGGCCACTAAGTTGGATGCATCATGGAAAAGGTGGATGTTCACCAAGTCAAAGGCACTGTAACCAAGAGAGAAAGAACAGGTAACCAAGGGTCAGAGTCCTCTAGCTGCCCTGAGTAGGGAAGTTCCTTCCTCTGCCTCAGGACAACATGCACTAGCTCCAGTCTCCTCGGGAGCAGAGCCACCAGGGCCCTGGAACACCAACCACTCACCTATTCTTAGCCATTCCAGGCAA
The DNA here is from genome assembly GCA_004027915.1 of Capromys pilorides. Classification (NCBI taxonomy): domain Eukaryota; kingdom Metazoa; phylum Chordata; class Mammalia; order Rodentia; family Capromyidae; genus Capromys; species Capromys pilorides. The sequence continues at coordinate 36,260 of PVKN010002746.1, forward strand.
CAGCATGGCTTCCTAGGAGGTCAGCGGATATGAGACATTAAGTGAGGTCTTCAATAAATCCTCACAAATGTAGGCACTCTGGCCAAGTGAAAGGAGAGCTGTCTTTCTTTAAAGAAAAGGATTTGCACAAGATTGTAAGACTCTCCACAATCTTTAGGCTAAACTGTGGGAGGGATATGTGCTTCTCTCAACCTTAGCTCCAGACAGCCCATTTGCCATAGCCTGTATACTATACCACTGTCAAGGGGCCCCTCATGACAGTGTAGCACAAAAACAGGAAGGCAGGCTATTCATTTCAATCCCAAAAGAAGCTTGTAAGCAATATCCCAGGAAAGGTCTTCTTTCCCCATAAGCCTCTCCATCCACATGGACTTGGGAAGGCCCGAATCTGGTCCAGATCAGCCTTTGCTTTTTGCCATCCTTAGTTGGCTGGTGGATGTGTCCATTTCACGATGTGAAGTCCTGTCACTGTCCCTAAAGTGCTCACTGCCACATTATATTCTGTGTAATATAATGGTTTTTCAGTGATAAATACAGACACTGGGGACCGTAAGTTTGCACTGCCTTCTTCCAACCTGTAGCTGCCACTGCTCATGAGCTTGATGGCCCCAAATCTAGGTGTTTATGCCCCAGGCACTTCTCCCACAGTCTACCATGGTGGTCTCCAAGACTAAGAGCAGCTGCAGTGGTCAGTCACTTCCTAATCAAGTCACAAGGTATGGCGACTCTGCCTTGCGATCCCTCTTTTCTTCCCCCATACCCTGGACTTTGTCCTAAGCAGCTATAGGCAGGCCGCATGGGAAAGAGCTGTGTTCTTCCATCACCACCCATGGACAAGCGTAGAAGAGCTTTGCCTAGATGCAGAAGGTCTGAGGCAGCAGCCATGAGATCTGGTCCCGACCCACAGCTGAGCCACAGAAACCATGGCCAATCAACGTTCGTTCTTGTTCTCTGAAGCTGAAAACTGAGGGTGGTCTACCTTACTAGATCCTTAGGCAATCAGCCTTTAGAAAATCTCTGGAAGGGAAATGAAAACAGAGCCTCAGGTAGCATTCCACCACCGGAGGCCACATGGAAACCACAGGAGGAAGGCAGAAACAGGTTCTTGCTTTTTCTTTTTGCCAGAAAAGGGGCACTGCTCCTGGGAACATTCACCTGCAGAAAGCAAGCCAATACAACAGGGTGGAGATGGGACCTTCTTTGTGCTCAGATTCTAGATAAACACAGGCTTCTGAAGCATCTTCACACCATTTAGTTTTACAGCCTGGGACTCACTAGGAGCCTCTTTGCCAGTGTACTCATTCAGCAGGCTCTGGCACAAAAAAAACTCACGCTTGGTAAAGAATTGGAGGCTCCCTACTATGTCTCCACTTGTGCTGAGCACCCAGACCCTTCACTTAAAAGGAATGGGTGACAACAGTCTGTGTGATGTGGCACAAAGAAAGTCAAAAAGGGATGGGCAGGAGCTGTGCACCAAGAGCCCTATTCAAAGTCAGTAGACTTCGGATGAGACACTTGCAACGTGACAGCTCTGTGAAATATCAGAGAAGGGTAAAGCACTCCGACAATTATGCAGTGAACATAATCTGCTCCAGGTACATAACATACATACCAGTCAGCAATGCACCACCTTGTCCGGATGAAGCCTTTTCTTGACCACTTGCACTGAAAAACAAAGATCACATAGTAAGCACCACAAAGAGAAGCCACAGGCCATGTGTGAGCTGCACTCAAGGTACACACAGGATGCTTCTCCACACAGAAAAACCACCTGTAAACAGTGTTTAAAGTAGTTTGCTAAAATGAACTGGAATGTGCACTTACCACAACGGTGAAAAGTCAGGGACAGCTGTTTTGCTGGACATCCTGATGGCCAGCAAGCGGACTTGACCAAGAGAATGATAGTGAGAGGCCCGAAGAGGTACAGCAATATGAAACTATCACCAAAACCTATTCTTAGTGAGCCCACAGAGGCCCCACCCCAGCACCACCACAGAGCACAGCCTTTGCCTGTGGGTCTGAGGCATTTTACACTTCTGCAGAGCGGCCTTAACAGTATATGCTATGATCTGAATGTGTCCCACAAATCCATGTTGAAATTCTACTGCTAGTGTAATGGTGCTAGCCCCAGGGAGGTAATTAGATCACCAGGGCTCCTCCCTCCTGAGTGGCGAAAGCCCTTACAAAAGGGCTTGACAAAGACAGTCTGCTCCCTTTTGCCCCTTCCATCCCTTCTAGCATGCAGGGGTACAATATTCATCCTCTAGGAAGATACAGCTCAAGACACTATTGTCTTGTGCTCCATGTGCTTTTTCCCATGCCCAAGGTTATGTAGACCCATAAGGAATAAATCCCTGCTATTGCTGAACTTCCAGCCTGGAGTTCTGCTCAGACACCCGATAACAAGGAAGGGGCAGGCCACAGAAAGCTGCTCTTGGCCTCTGCCCCACATTCTTGCCCCTATCCAAATAACAGAGTCTGAGAGAACAGTCACTGATTTCCCTCACTCTCTTCATGTTGGTCTTGAAGTGAGGAAAAAATGGCAGAGATAGCACAGAGGAGTAGAAAGGGGAAAGATATGGGAGAGGCTGGCCAAGAAAACCCAAATAGCCCACATGTCCTTTCCCAAATCATTGGCCAGCAACTGCTCATGCTCATCCAGCAAGGCAGCGGTACAAGCCTGGCTGCTGTACTGTGCTAAAAGATTCTGGGCCCAGATGCCAAGGACAGTGTGTGACTTAAGACTGAACCCTACATTGTATTTTATCTTCATTCATCTCAGTTTAAATAGCCACACAGCACTAGGCTGCCTCACAGCCTAACCAGTTATGGGAATGGGTATCCTGTCCAAAAGAAGGAGTTCCTCTTGCATTTTCAACTCATAAGCTCCATGGAAATAAACACTCTCAGACTGGAGGGTTCTCTTTTCCTCCTAGAATTCCAGCCCAAACAGCAGAGGTGCTATCAGCATTGGTCCCAGAGTCCAGTGCCTGGTGCAGTTGACCTGGGGTGACAGGAGGTAGGAAAGATGACCCTTGAGGTTTATACAGCATCTCAAGACAAGACACAGGTGAAGACCACATCTGCCCCATTGTGCCTGGGCTGTCTGCTGCACAACTGACCTTGTGAGAATTCAGAGTTAAGAGTTGGTGAAATGGGTTCCCTACATCAGAGCAGAGTCCAGAGAAATAAGCATGAAGCAATCTTATTTCGCTTCCTTATTTAATGGAAATAATTCAATGGCTAAAAGCCAAAAGTCTCCCCTTGGTCCCACAACTCTCTTACCATGGATCCTATTTCTTTTACCTCACCTTTTAATCACACTTCCTTGGGTAAGGGCTGTCCAAATACAACCCATATACTTTGTACCTAGAAGGCCCTCTCCCTGCCCGCCAGCATCTTGAGCTCACAGATAGGGCTTTCCAGAGGTGGCTGTATCTAGAGTATGTGATACTGGGTTTAAGTGTGTGTGATAACTACATGAGTTTATCATAGTTCTGGGTGAGAATACTGGAAGGCCCACTCAGGCTATGGGTGGCAGTAACCAAAAGGCTTATAGCCTAGATGGAATAAAAGAGAGAAGGCAAGCTTGCTGCTGCTGCTGCTGCTGCTGCTGCTGCTGCTGCTGCTGCTGCTGCTGCTGCTGTTGCTGCTGCTGTTGCTGCTGCTGCTCCTGGGGCTGCTGCACCATGAACATGTTGTATCTCTTCTGTGATCCCCCTCTGCCATGCTGTTTCCTTAGAACCAGCCAACTATAGACTGAAACCTCTACAAACTGAGCTGTATTAAATTTTTCCTCTTTGAGTGTCCAGTACCTTGTCTCAGAAAAACAAAAGCAACAACAACAAAAAAAATTACCCCAGACAGTGCCAATTTTTCTGCTCCCACTTAATACTCAAAAGCAGTTTGGGCTGGCCTGCATGCCTGCCAGGTGAGGACCTCTGACCTGCCTCCATCTCCTGGTTCTTCCCACCTGAGTTCCAGTCCCGAACCCTCCCGCCATCCAGTCTGGCATGCGTACCTGCCAGACTCCTCAACTCCAGAGATCTGACTCCACCCACAGTCCAGACCCACAGGGCCTCATAGCAGCCAGCGGCCCAAGCTGAAACTCACAGTCAGGCACCACTGGAGGGGAACAAGCTTGGTGGATGAAGAACAAACTCCCATAGGTGCTAACAGCATAACTTCACCACAGTACAGAGATCACTGCCATACAAAATGATAATGACAAGGAGTAAGATGCAGTCACAGGGCCCAAGCCCACTTAAATAAAATACAGGAGATGATACCACGGAAGAAAATGGAAATCATGCAGCCAAAAACTCTGAATCTGAGGTAGACAGACAACTACAGAAACATATAGAGCAACTCAGATCAAAGATAATATCTGAAATAAAAAAGAAATGCATGAATTAATAGAATCTGAAACGGAAAAACAATTTCAGAAGCGTATAGAGCAAAGCAGAACAAAAATAACTCCTGAA
>PVKN010002747.1:0-40707 GCA_004027915.1 Capromys pilorides
CTTTATCTTTCTCATCACTGAGGACCCAACCAGGACCCAGAGATATTCTACACTGAGCTACATCCCCAGCCCTTCTTATATTTTCAGACAGGGTCCTTCTAAGTTGTTCAGTCTGGGCTCAGACCTGTGATCCTCCTGCCTCAGCCTCCAGGGTGGCTGAGATCACATGTGTGCGCCCCCTCACCTGGCCAGAGAGATTCTCTAGTGACATCCTCTGTGTAGCAGGCCCTTCACACACCCCTCCGAGGCAGGTGCTGATCCTACTTGCCTACTAGGGAAACGGAGGCTCTGTGTATTCAAAGGCACTCATACTGGCATGGGGAGTCAGCTCCCCCATGTCCCAGCCACCTCCTCTCACCACAGGGGCCCTCAGCCTCCGTGCCAGCATGGAAATCAAATCTATCACTTGAGCTGGTTGTGCAGCCCAGAGGTTGAGCTGGGGGTTCTGGGGCCTCTGGCTCTGTGCCAGTGTCATTCCGGGCAGATGACTTGACCTGTGTCTCACCCGATGTCACCTGTGTAGTGGGCCCTACAACACCTGCCCCGGATGGCTGCTGGGACCTGGGGTGCTGTGACAGTCCCCACCACACAGCCAGCATGCTGGAAGTGTGAGCTGTCACCGGACCCAGCCTAGTCACCTGAGGATCACTCGGGTCCCTAGCCCACTGTGATCTTGTGGGCATCTTCCTCCTGGGAAACTCCATTCCCAGACCTCCTGTTAGGGTGCTGTTGGAAGAACACCACTCATCCTGAGAAAGGCACCCTTAGTTGGGGACCCATGTGCCCGTGCTGGCTGGCACTAATCCTTCCAAAGCTCCGGACATCGGGCAGGGGGACCGGAACCCCCCTGAGGATCCTGGTGGCCTCCCTCGTGCTGGTCCCAGAGGAGCAGAGGGCCACAGCTGTCCCACTTCCTCCTCCCCCCTCTGCCCCCTTCCTCCCACTCAGGGCTGCTGCGGGACTGCCCGTCTGCAGGAATGCGATGCTATCTCGGCAAACAGACAGTCTGTTCCCAGAGGAGACAGGGCGCCTCTGGGAGGCCGGCCTCTCCCCAGCCTGGGCCACAGTAAACACCAGGGCCTGTGCTGTTATCAGTTCAGCCCAGCACAGCGGAGACAGTCTGCCTGCCCAGAGCCGCTGCGGGCGATAAGCGAGGCCGTCCTGGGGCCGCAGTCCGGATCCAGCAGTGGGAATCTTGGGGTGGCCCTGGCATGGGGCCTGAACACCTCAAGTAGGGCTGGGGCTGAGCAGGGGCCTGGATGCCTGCGCTGTGATCACAGGAGTGCTCAGGAGGTAGCCACAGTCCTGAGCCCAAGGTCCAGCCTGCAAAGCCCCCTTTGCCCTCAAAGACTAGAGAACCTGTCCTCTCTGGGGTTGCATCACAAATAATGCTTCTCCCTCATTGTTTCCAAGTCCATGTACGATTAAAGGAATTAATGAAGCCAGGTATGATGGTGCACACCTGTGATCACAGCACTCCAGAGGCCGAGGCAGGAGGATCACCCTGAGTTCCAGGTCTGTCTGGACTGCGTAGTTCAAAGCCATCCTGGCCTACTTAGTAAGACTCTGTCTCAAAACCTCCAAATGAATAAATAAAATGAATGAATGGGAAACAGTTCTGCCAGCCCAGCGAGCACTCCATGAAAGCTGCAGGCACCGCAGGCGGCGGAGAGATAGGTACATCTCATCTGGGCAGCACTGCCTCGGCCCAAGGGACGGCATCGTGTCCTGGCTCTCTCAGGTCCCTGGAAGGGCAAGGTTGGCTGCAGTGTCCCATCTGACCCCGGAAAGAGAGGTCATACAGCTGGGCCAGGGGACCCTGGGGACTCAGCCAGCCTGGGCTGCCGTGTGGAGCCAGAGTGGCTGTGACTGGTCCATGTCCACTCCTCTCCAGGCCCTGGGGACCAAGTAAGATCCTAGGAACTGGCAGCAGATGGAACCCAGAAATAACCAGTAACTCAAGGGAGTGCTCAGCTAGGAGTCCAGCAGCTCTGGGTCCTAAGTCTGCTGGTGATCCAGGGTCATCATTTGAGTCACTGGGTGACCATCCCGGCCATACCCTAGCCTGGCACCCTGACACACACGTGGGCCAGCACGGGGCTTCCCCGCACGTGGCACCCAGGAGGGCAAGTCAGACTGGGCCTGCTGCCCGGTGCTTATGGGCCGGGCTGCACGCATGTTGTGCACTCAAGTCCCAGGGATGGGATGGGTGCAGTGGTGTGCACCAGTGACCCCAGCGCTCTGGGAGGCTGAGGCAGCCCGAGCAAGTTAGCAGCTTAGACTCTAGGACGGCCAGGCAGGTCCGCGTGAAAGCCTGCGCATCGGGATTCCTGAGAAGGCTTACAGCAGGCACCCGCTCGTCTCACCCACCGCTCTGCCTGAATGCTCAGAGTACACCCCAGTGTGGGAAGAAGATTCTAGAAGCTCCAGGATAAAGGGTGGGTGTCGGGGCCCACAGAAGCTAACCAGAGAGCGAGCAGAGAGCAGTGACGCGTCTGCCCTAAACTCGCGCAACCACGAGGTGGGAGGCTGAGCCAGCACTCAAGATCTTTTTTCAGCAACGGTGCTAAAGGTGGGAGGGGCTGTGGGTGGGACTACCACCGAGGATGGGGTTGGAGTGGGCGGGGCGAGCGTGGGTGGGGCCTCGCTGTCAAAACCGGGGTTGGCACGCGCTGCACTGCCAGGAGCCCAGCTACCTGGCCCTGTTTTCCAATCACTGCAGTGCTCATCAAAGGCCAGTGCCATGTGGACGCCAAAAGAGATGCCCACTGGATGCCACAGCAGCCTGGATCAAAGATGCTAGACTCAGGCTGGAAACGGCCCTACCCGAGCCACCGCCTTTCAGACTTGCACTCGCAGCCTGCGAATTACACACGCTGGGGTCCTCGCCGTGTTGCTACGGCAGGGCTTGAGGACCCGAGCTGTGCCTCTGCCCACACCTGCCCAGCTCTTCCCCACTGTCTTCCCTCAGGCCACCCATCTCCAGGCCCTGTTCATGCTGGGCCCTATACCTGAAATGCACTTCCTTCTAACTACCCTAAGTCGCCTTTCCCAGCAGGCTCAGGCCCTCAAAGGTGCCACACCCAAAAATCGTGATCTCTACTTGTGCCGTTTTCCTATCCCCCAAGTTCACATACTGAAACCCCAATTCCCAGTACCTCAGAATGTGGTTATATTTTTTGTTTGTTTTGCTGAGGGTTTTTTTTTTTTTTTTTTTTTTTTGTGGGGGTCGGGAATGGTCTACAGAGTGTTCAGGGTCTCACTACTAGGTGGGACTTGTAATGATCCGGATGCCTGTGTACAGCCTCCCAAGAGCTGGGATTACAGGTGTGTGCCACCACACCCAATCTCAATTGCCATCTCAATGTGCCCTGGAGGCAGAGCCGGCAGGGCAGACCCTAGGGATCGAACCCCAGGTCTCTGTACCTGCTTGCAGGTGCTTTAATCCCCTGAGCTCTTTGGCAGACTCAAGAATGTGATTATATTTGGAGATAGGGCCTTTGAAGAGCTTACCAAGGGGAGCGGGGCCCAGGGGCATGTGCCTGGAATCCCACCACTCTGGGAAGCTGAGGCAGGAGGATCACAGATTCTAGCACCACCCAGGACTTCAGAATTTAGCAAAATAGAGAGCTGGGGAGGGGCCGGCGAGATGGTTCAGTGGTCTAAAGCGCCTGCTTAGGAAAGCTCAGGCAACTGCAGGGACTGCGGTTCGATCCCCGGCACCACATGCTGCGCCAGCCCCACCACCAGGGCAGGCTGGGCCAGCCACAAAATAAATAAATAAAGAAACAAACAAACACAACAAGCAAACAAATAAATAAATAAATAAAATTTAAAAAAAAAAAAAAAAGAGCTGGGGATGCAGCTCAGCATGAAGACCTTTACAATCCCCAGTGCTACAAATAAATGCTGATTAAGGCAGACTGAGGCTGCTGTGATGGGCCCAGAGCCATTCTGACTGTGGAACACACAGAGCAACACAAGGGACAGGAACTGTGCATGGGTGGACCGTCAGCCAGGGCAGTTGTTGGCAGTCATGGAGGGAAGCGTCCAGGGGCACCACACCTGCTGCCACTGATTGGAGTTTGGATTTCTTCTGTGACTCGTGGCTTATGTAGAAGTGTTTCACTTAGTTTCTGAATGGTTGAGGATTTTCCAGAGGTATTTGTTACTGCTTTCTCATTATTGACACTGTCACCAGAGAACATACTTGGGACGTACAGAGTCACTTGAGATTTCCTGAGACTTGCATGATGTCCCAGAGGGGGGTCCATCTTGACAGATGACCTGTGGGTGCTAGGAAGGATGGGTAGGAGGCCTTTGGATATTGGAGTGTTCTAGAAATGTTGACCTGGGCAGGTGTTCTAGGGCCTGAAGACTTTCATATTCTTGCTGATGTTCTGTTTGGCATATGAATAACTGTGGCTGAGATCGCCACTATTTCATTGGGGGCCTGGACAATTCTTCTTTGCAGTTCTTTTTTTTTTTCAATACCAGGGATTGAACTCAGGACCCTGCACTTGCCAGGCAGGCGCTTATTCTACTGAGCTATCTCCCCAGATTCTTTGCAGTTCTATTCCTTATTACTTCAGTCATTTTGAAGTATAGCTATGTAGTGCATGACATTTGAGTTTATTGTCACTTTGGTAAACTGACTTCTTTATCATTATGAAATGGTATCTACTTTTTCTGGTATTAATATAACCACTCCATCTTTCTTTGAATAGCGTTAATAAGGTGCAATTTTCTGTGCTTGTACTTTTTTTTTTTTTGCGGGACCGGGGTTCAAACTCACAACCTTGCACTTGCCAGGCAGGCACTTGTGCCACGGAGCTATCTCCCCAGCCCCTGTGCTTGTACTTTTAACTGATTTTTAATTTATACTTGAAGAAGGCTTCTGTGTTCTATTTCATTTTCTAGAGACAGAGTCTCACTATGTAGCCCAGGCTGGCCTGACACTGTAACGATCTTCCTGCCTTAGCCTCCTGAATGCTAGAATTAGATGTGCACCACCACCATGCCCAGCTTAAAATAGGCTTTTTGAACATGGCGTTAGTCAGATGTTGGTTTGTTTGTTTTGTCTTTTTGAGACAGGGTCTCTCTACACAGTTCAGGCTGGTCTTGAGCTCACTTTTGTAGCCCAAGCTGGTCTTAAACTCACACCAATCCGCCTGCCTCAGGCTCCCAAGTGCTGGGATTACAGTCATGCACCACCATGCCCAGCTCAGATGTTGTTCTTTTAATCCAGTCTAAAATTTTCTTTTTTTTTTTTTTGGCTGACTCAGGACGCCTCTGGGGAATTGAACCACGGTCCCCTGTGCCTGATTGAGATATCCCGTGCAGGTGTTTAAACCACCAAGCTAACCGGAGAGCCTGGTCCAAAATTTCTGAGTTTTTTTTTTTTTTTTTTACTTTATTTATTTTAATTTATTTAATTTATTTGAGCCGGCTCAGCCTGCCCTGGGGGTGGGGCTGGTGCAGCATGTGGTGCCGGGGATCGAACCTTGGTCCCTGCAGTGCCTAAGCTTGCCTAAGCAGGCACTTTAGACCACTGAACCATCTCACCGGCCCCTGTATTGTTATTATTATTATTGTTATTATTATTATTATTTTGCACTACTGGGGTTTGAACTCATGACTTTGCACTTTCCAGGCAAGCACTTGTGCCACAGAGCTATCTCCCCACCCCCTGCCTGTATCATTTTTCATGCTTTTTATTTTCTTTAAAATAAAATAGGAGGCCTGCGAGATAGCTCAGTGGTCTAAAGCACCTGTTCAGGCAACTGCAGGGACCACGGTTCAATCCCCGGCAGCACATACTGTGCCAGCCACACCCCCGTGGCAGGCTGAGCCGGCCATAACATAAATAAATGAATGAATAAATAAATAAATATTATTTGTTTAAAAAAATAAAATAGGGCTGGGGAGATAGCTCAGGGACACAAGTGCTTGCCGGCAAGTACAAGGTCCTGAGTTTTATCTCTGGTTCCGGAAAAATAAATAAATAAAGTAAGTCCATATCTGTCATTTCAAGTCCAAGAAGTAAGTAAAGATGGTGAGCAACAGGAGTGTCTCCAAGATGGCCGCGTGGGGAAGGAGGCGTCTGGGCCTAAAGATAAAGATACAGGCTGCATACCTTGTCAGCCACCGACTGTTACATCATGCACAAGACCTACAATGGCGAGAATGCCCACAACCAGTTTGAGTATGAGCTGGAACAGGCCCTGGAAGAGCAACACAGGTACGCTGTCATTGAGCCCACCCGAATTGGTGATGAGACGGCGCGGTGGATCACCATGGGCCCTTGCCTGCATGAGCCAGCTGGGCTGCCTGGCAGCGCCTGCCTCTGCACCCCACTGGCGCTTCCCTTAGGTTATTCCCACTACATCTCCCTGCCTGCTGCTGTGCTAAGCTTGCACCTGCTATGGGATCTCCTGGCAGTCTGACCCTTGCTGCAAGCACCGAGCGGAGCATGATGCTTATAAACCGTCTCGACTGCCTCTGCACACACTCACCTCCCCTACCCCGGTGGCGCTGGTCCGGAGGGACGACCTGCACAGAAAGAGACTGCACAGCACACTAGCACTGGCTGCCTCAGTGTACTGTGTAAAGAAGATTTACAAACTCTATGCTGTATGACTGCGGTAAACAGAGAGAGCAACAGAAACATACAGCCTGTAAGAGACGAAAGAACACAAATGATTTCAATTGCCTAGATAACACTTTTTGCTCTGTGAGGCAGTGGACCCTGGGAAAGTGTTTGGTTTAATATTTGTTATTTTTTAAAAAGAACACAGATCATGGGTATACCAAGGGGTTTTTTCAGCTTATTAAAAAAAAAAATGTGATTTCCATAACCCTAGATGGGGTCAAAGGCTATGGAAGTCTTAACTAGGCAGTGGAATGAATAGAAGCCCACACTGCCGAGGGGGTATGAATGCGCTTGGGGGTCATTAAGTAAAATTGTTTAACTGTTCCATTCGGAGCCAACCAGAAGCTATCAACCATTAAAATTATGAGTATTTAAAAAAAAAATGTGTTGGGGCCGGCGAGATGGTTCAGTGGTCTAAAGCACCTGCTTAGGAGGGCTCAGGCAACTGCGGGGATTGCAGTTCGATCCCCGGCACCACATGCTGCGCCAGCGCCATCACCAGGGCAGGCTGAGCGAGCCACAAAATGAATAAATAAAGAAACAAACAAACACAACAAGCAAACAAATAAATAAATAAATAAAAATTTAAAAAAAAAAAAAAAATGTGAAGCAACAGGAAAAACACTCTTTCAGTACTTGCCCCTGTCATTATCAGTTCCAGGTTTGCTGTCGGCCTGTTTTGCTGCTAATGACTGGGCCCAGGGCTCACACAAATTAAACCTACGTTCCATCAAGCGACACTGTCTCCCCGGGGGGCCTAACCGCTGGTGTATCTAGGTTTTCATCAGGCATCCATCATGTTCTTCCTGCTTCACAAGCTTTAACAATTCTTTTTGGTGGTCCTGGGGACTGAACCCAGGGCCTGTGGGTGCCGGGTCAGTGTTCTACCACTGCACCACATCCAGCCTTGCTCCCCTTCGAGATCGGATCAGGGTCTCACTATGGTGCCCACATAGCCTTGAACTTGGGTTCCTCCTGCCTCCGCCTCCCAAGTAGCTGTGATTATAGGCACGTGCCCTCACCCCAATCCCTTACTGGTCCCACCCTTTCTCTTCTTTCCATAGTGGGGTCCAATCACACTTAGCCTTGGCCCCTTGAATTTAGGGTCCTATAGGTCATTGTTCCTCACTCATTTCTCTGGCTGCATTTCCACTGGGACAGTTCCTTTTCCAGTGTCTTCAGGTTTGCTCTGCTTTTCTTCTGTAATGTCTAATCTGTCTAATCTTTTCTCAGATCAATGAGTTTTTCATCCCTAGAAATTTGATTTGGGTGTATGTGTGTGTGTGTGTGTTTTCTTTTTTGAGACAGGGTCTCTATGCAGTTCAGGCTGGCCTTGAGCTCACTTTTGTAGTGCAGGCTGATCTCGAACTCACACTGATCCTCCTGCCTCAGCCTCCCAAGTGCTGGGATTATAGGTGTGCACCACCGCACCCAGCGACAGAGTGTTTTATATCTCTGCATTTTACATGTCATCTTTCCTTTGGCTTCTTCAACTGTTTTTTTTTTTTTTTTTTTTTTTTTTTTTTTGGTGGAACTGGGGTTCAAACTCACGATCTTGTACTTGCCAGGCAGGCACTTGTGCCACAGAGCTATCTCCCCAGCCCTTGGCTTCTTGAACTTTTGGAATGCAATTCCAATAGCCGTTTTCATACCTTCTCTTCACTATGATGCGTTAACAGCCCTCTTTTTTTAAAAAAAATACTGGAGATTTGAACCAAGGGCCTTCACCCTGAGCTTCTTCTCCAACCCTCTTAAACTTTTTATTTAGAGATAGGGCTTCACCAGCTCACTAAATTGGGCTGGAACTTGGAATTCTCCTGCCTCAGCCTCCTGCAGGGCAAGGGCTACAGGCCTTCTTTTCATTGTTATATTCTCATTTTGTTTGAATACCTGGTGATTTTGAATAGGTGCTAGGCATCATGAATTTATTTACCTATTTATTTATGATTTATTTTTGTGACATTGGGATACAACATAAGGCAAGCGCTCTACCACTGAACCACACTGAAAGCCCCAGCACCATGAACTTTTATTCTTAATTAAAATCCTTTAGTAATTCTAAACTCAGTCTTGAGATTCAGTCTAGGATGAGGTTGTGTCGTTTAGAACTCTGGATCCTTTCAGATCTTGGTCTTAAGCTTTACTAAGCAGGGCAAGAGTAGCATTTAGAGGGCTGGCAGTATAGCTCAGTGGATTAAGCGCTTGCTTAAAGAAACGCAGGGCCCAGGGTTCGGTTCCTGGCCCCGCCTGCCACGCCGGCCGCTCTTGAGCTCGATGAGCCGGTAATGGAGTCTGGGCCTGTAATCCCAGCCCTTGGGAGGCAGGAAACAGGTGGATCACTATGAGTTGCATAGTGAGACCCTGTAGAGAAAGAAAAAAAAAAAAAGAGTAGCATTTAGTCTAGGGTTGTCACGGAGAAGAGCTCTTCCGGTTCTCTAAGGGCAGAATGAGGATGGGCGACATCGTGGCCAGGAGCTGGCATCACTTCTATCTGGCTGGTCTGCTCTCCTCCCAGCCACAAACCCAACCACCTTGACTTCCTCAGACCACCCGCTCCTCACCTGCCTCAGGGCCACTGCGGGGCTCCCTGCTGGCTCCTTGGCCCTACTCCATGACCCGGAAGTGCCCCCATGACCTAGAAGTGCTCTCTGGGCTGGGACAGCCAGATGTCCTCTTCTGTGTTTTATGTTAAGAGATTGTCCTTCACTGTTTACTACCCAATGTTGTAGAGTTGTGATACTTTTTTTTTTTCCCTCTTTCTTTTTGAGACAGTCTCACTATGCACTTCAGGCTGGCTGCTGTGAGCTCACTTTGTAACCCCAGCTGGTCTCGAATTCTCAGTGAGCCTCCTGCCTCGGCCTCCTGAGTGCTGGGATTACACTATTGTGGCACAGGCCTATAATCCCAGCATTTAAGAGGATAAAGCAGTGGATCACTGTAAGCTAGAGGCCAGTCTGGGCTACACAGTGAGTTCAAAATCATCCTGAGCTGCATAGTGAAACCCTGACCCCCAAAAAATTACTATAAAGCTTAGAAGAACCCATAGGAGTAGATCTTTTTTATTTCTGTTTGACAGAGATTTCGTACATACATACTAAAGGCACAATCAACACAGGGAAAAAAGGAGAAGTCGTTGGGTTACATAATCTTAAGAAGTTCTACTCCTTGTAGACTCAGTGAAGAGAATGCAGAGACAATTACAGCCTGAAAGGCAATGTGCAGATCAGACATTTGGTAGCAGACTTGTGACCACAATATGTAAAGAGCTCTCAAAATTCAATAGTAATAATAAGCAACTCAATTAACAAATGGGCAAGGATTTGAATAAATGCTTTACCAAAGACGACGTACAGATGACAAATATGCAACGACATCCAGTATTATCAGTCATTAGGGAAATTAAACCACAGTAGGACACTACTGCACACCTAAGACCAAAGTGGACTGACCCCGTGAAGCGGCAGTGAGGACACCAGGAGCTAGGATTCTCTTATCCCACTGGTTGGGAGGAAAATGAGGCAACCACATTGGGAAACAATTCTGCAATTTAGGTTAAACTAAGCCAGGCGTGGTGGTGCACGCCTGTAATCCTAGCACTCAGGAGGCTGAAACAGGAGGGTCGTTGTGAGTTCGAGACCAGCCTGAACTGCATAGCAAGACCCTATTTCAAAGAGACCAAAAAAAAAAAAAAAAAGGGCATAAAGAAAAAAGTTACACTCCTTTATCTGGTGCAGCTTCCGTTTCATAGGTTCCTATCTATGAAAGCTTGTGGGCATATAAAGAAATGTACATCAATATTCATAGCAACATTTTTGTTGTTGTTTCTTTCAGACTGGGTCTTAGTATGTAGTTTAGGCTGGTCTGGAACTCACCACGTCGCCACGGCTGGCCTTGAACTGACAGCAGTCTTCCAAGCTAAGTCTCTCAGATACTGGGTGTCTTAGTTACCCTTCACTCATTGCTGGAACAAACACCCGACACTCAAAATGAGGGAGGGAAAGGTTTATTTAGCTCACAGTTACTAGAGGTTTCAGTCCATACTCAGCTGGCTCCAAGGCAGAGCGGCACATGGCAGAGGGCAACCTTTCATGGCAGCAGCTAAGAGCAAGAGTTCGGGGAGAGGTAGCAGCAGCTCAAGCAGCTAACTTCTCTTCCTACCTTATATTGAAATGCAAATCACCTGCCCCAGGAGGGCAGTAACACCCATTTCCACAATAATCAATTACAAATTTCAAAAGCCACCAAATGACTGCATGAGGCTTTGGGAGGACACCTATAGAAAAACCCTAAAACTGGGATTACAGGCAGGTGCCCCCATGCCAGGTGCAACTAGAATAGTAAAAAACTAGAAACAATCCATGTGCCCATTGAAGGGAATGGATGAAAATACTGTGGGATATTCACATAGGGGAATATTACTCAGCTGTTAAAAAGGAAGGCCAGACAGATACATACATGACCCAAAAGAATCTGAAGATAACCTGTGTGGCATGAAAGAAGCCTTAGAGAGAAAGGAACATGAAGATCTGGGTCAAATTCTTGGAAATTCAAATTAAAGTATAGGGCCCCAAAGCAGACTGGTGGTTGACTAGGGCCAGGGCCAGGGTGGGATGAATGCAGAAAGGCCTACAGAGTGAAGGGGCACTTTGAGCAGTGACATCCCTATCTGCTTTCCTGATTACAGCGATGGTTTCCTGACTGCAGACCTGAGTAGTCTGTGCTGCATCAGCTGCACCTCAGCAGAGCTGGATTTTTGCTTTTGTTTGGCTTGGGGTTTTCTGAGCAGGGTCTTGCTGGGCAGCTCAGGCTGGCTTTGAACTCGTTATGCTTGAAGTCCTGGCAGTGCCCCTGCCTCTGCATTATCATGCCCAGAGCCTCGTGCCCTTGTGACCTTACAGCCAGCCTATTTTTAAGGAAAGAAATGGACAAATCTGACTTGGACTGTGCTCCCAGCACCTTGAGGGGGCGGAGCATCACCCTAACCCACCGCGCCGCCACCGCGGGATGGAACAGGAAGCTGATCGCCTGGAGCCCCGCAGATTCCTGCAAGCCGAGGCCCCGCCTTATCTCCAGTCGCCTTCGACATTCTTCCATCCTCCAGTGTTTCCCACCCCAAAGGACCTCCTGCACTTGGGCAGGGCGGCCACAGGCCCGCTCTCCACTCCCTGAGCCATTTGTACCGCTGTGGCCACCCAGCAGGAGGGCATTGCCACGGCCTGGCCCGCGCTTTATTAGTAAACCAACTGAGGCTGAGAAAAGCACGAGTGGTACGAGGTCAGAGAGACCCAAGCTGAGGGACCTTGCGGGCACAGCAGGTCCCTCTGCCAAAGCTTATTTGCAGCCCCCTGGAGGCCTTTCTGTCAAACCCGGACGCTAGTGTGAATTGGATTTTTACTGTGATTATTGGTGGTAGTGGCAGTGGTGCTGGATTTGAACCCAGGGCCTTCATAGCCCCAGCCCCTTTTTTTATTTCAAGATAGAATCTTGCTAAGTCACTAAGTTCCCCAGGCTGAGTTTGAACTTGGGATCCTCCTGCCTCAGCCTCCCGGAGAACTCAAATTACAGGCGTGTGCCACTAAGTCTGCTTTGGGACTATTAATTTTGTTTGTAGCTTTCTTGTTATATTTGGGGTGAGATGTGTTCTTACTCTCTCAAATATTTCTAAAAGTCTAAGTTCTAATGGCCAACGGGTCCTATCTGTTCCTCGGGATGCGGGGGTGTCCTGGCTTTACTGGCTGGGGTGTGAAGACCTCCTGAGAGGTCAGACCAGGGTGGGCCTGCCTGCTGGGAAGCAGACTTGGGGTGCAGCGGCAGGGTCAGCCTGGCCCGGGTTACGTGAGGACTGGAGCGTCCCTCCCCCCGAGGGCTGGATGGACTCTGGCTGTTTTCGTTGGGAGTCATCTTACCTTATCAAGTCACAAGTCCCTGAGTCACCCCCAGCCCCAGGCCAGCTCCCCGGCTGTCCCTGCCCGGCTTCCTGTGGCCCCATATTGTTCCCTGCCCCGCCGCCGCCGCCTTCGGGACGTTTTGTCTCCCTGTGCCTGGCGACTGCCAGCCGCTGGGAACAGGAACTGCACACAGGCCGGGGCCTTTCCCAGGAAGTCACACAGCCTGCACGGGGACGTGTGGGGCGGCAGGTCTGGGGCCCTGGCGTGGACCCCAGCCTGTAGCCCCCTCGGCAGCCGTGCCTAGGGCAGGGCAAGCACAGAGCACAGGGCCGACCTCGGCAGTCCCAGAGGTGGCCACCCCTGTGCTGTGCCCTGTGGCGCCCCACGCCTCACACTGCACACCAGAGGTCCCCTGCAAGGCCAGCCCTTCACCTCCCAGCCTGCTGCCACAATCCCAAGCCCACCACACCATTCCTTAGTCCATCCCTTTTCTGTTTTGCTTTCTTTGGGAGGATTGTTATTGTTTTTTTTGAGACAGAGTCTCAGTGGCGTAGTCCAGGGTGGCCTCAAACTTGCAGCGATCCTCCTGCCTCAGCCTCCTGAGGGCTGGGATCACAGGGTGCACCACCACGCCGGGCGCTGAGCCATCCCTGAGGCTCCCCCCAGCTCCACAGAAGGCACCCACGCTTGCTTGCTAAATGACAAGAAGACGTGACAGAGGTCCAAGCCTCCTCTCTGGGAGTGTGTGTGCCTCCTTGTATCTCAGTTTCCCCTCGGAAGAGTCAGGATGATAATGGTGGCCTAACGCACCCTCTGGGATCTTTGGGCTAAAGTGTCTTCCCCTCCCAGGCCTTGTTGGGCCATCTGACCCGCAGAAGAGGGTCCCCACTGTAGCCACTTGAACTGAAGGTGTAGGTGTCACACACCTGGCCTCAGCTCCTCTTCTGGCCACCCCAGAGCATGGGTGACAGCTGTTCCCATTTTATAAGGGAAAGCCGGGCAAGTGACACACATTTGTAATCCCAGCCCCTCAAGAGGCTGAGGCAGGAGAATCGCCATGAATTTGAGGCCAGTCTTGGCTACATGGTGAGTTCAAGATCGGCTTGGAATACGGAGCGAGACCTTGTCTCAAAAAACAAAGCACCATGAGGCTGCACTGCTGGTCCCACAGTGCAAACACAAATGAACAACCAGGCGGACTCGGGGACCCTGCAGCAGGAGGGCTCCTGTGCTGGAACCTCGGGCTGTGGCCCACGCTTAGGGGAGGACATCCAAGATTCCAGTGCTGTTCCTGATGCTACAGAGACACCTGGAAAGCCAGCTCCACGCCTTGCAGCCGGCGAGGCAGGCAAGCCTGGCCCGGGCTGTCCCCCAGCTTTGTCTCACAAGCTCAGACAAAAATCTGCTACTGATGAGGAAACTGCTATGTGTCCACATGGCATACAGTGTTTCAGTACAGAGCCTGTTGGGAAGGTTTTTCCTGCCTCTTTAATTTTTTCTCCAGAGAGACCTGGCTGGGCTGGAACTCAGTCCCAGCTTCCTCCTAGAAAGCGAGTGCCAAGTTGCTGAAAGACAGCGTTTGCTCGCTTCCCTCCTATCAGAGTGCCAGCATGAGGGGCCGGGGTCCCAGGACCTGAACCCACCGTGTGACACACGCCCCCCCACCACACGCATGCCAGGTGCACACATAGTGACACACAGGACCACGCCCCAGACAGCCAGCCCGATGTGCAGGCCACGTGTGCACGCTCACACCGGGCACACCCACGGAAATGCTCACCATCAAATGGTGAGGTCATACACACCTGTGATGCCAGTGCTCAGAAGGCTGAGGCAGGAGGATCCCCAGGCTGGCCCGGGCAGCACACTGAGGAGGAAATGTGAGCCTGATAATCAGGGAGAAAGCCTCAGAGCCGTCACCTCCGACCCATCAGCATGGAGAACAGCAGGGCGGGGCAGACGGTGCCTCCTGGCAGCCCACGTGCTGGAGAGTGGGAGAGCGCTTCACCTCCCTGAGCCTTGCTTTTCTCAACTATAAATCAGGAGTAGGGACTGATCTATGGGGTTCTAGGAAGAAAGAATAAATGAGCACTTCCGGGGACTCCTGCACTACGGCTACGGGCACCAGGTGCCCCAGCGGTCTTCCTGCCTCGTCCCTTCAGCTCCCTAGGCCCCCGTTTTGCTGTGTGACTGAGGCAAGGCCTTGCCCTCTCTGGTTCCCTGCCATCTCCTCTAAAGGGACCCCTGAGGCCACACGGCAAAGGCTTTCAGCATAGAGCTGGCAGTCACCAGGGTGACAGCCTGGAATTTCCAGAGACCTCAGGTATCAGCGTCCGTCCGTCCGAGGGGAGTAGAAGGGCTTGAGGAATCACCCACCTTTGCCCTCCGCCCAGGCTGGTATTTGAAATATTTTTCTGAACAGCGGAGACGCTGGGAGGTCCAGCCAGGGAGGAGAGGTGTGGTTGCCCAGGAAACCATGTTTTCACTATTGGGCACGGGGAGCCCCAAGAGGAAGGGCCTGGGTGTGCAAAGGGAAGGAGGGGGCCTCGGGGCAGGTGGGGGAGTGGAGGAAGCCAGTGGGCAGGGGGACCAGTGCACCGCCCCAAGGGCTTGGCAGGTGCAGGGCCAGGACACCAGGGTGCCAGCCCCGAGCGTGGATTCCCAGGCCGGCCTGGAGCCATGAGGGCATGGAGGAGAAATCAGCTCCTGGGTGAGGCTTCTGGGAGGGCTTGGGGTGTCACGCCAGGAAGGAGGGGCGTGGGGCCAGGGGCCTCGGTCCCCTCAGCAGAGAGGAAGCAAAGGACCCTTAGCCCCTCCCCGCAGCAGCCCCAGAGGCTGAGGCAGGCAGGGCCCTGGAGCAGGAGGAGGTCCCTGCACATCCAGGTTCTCCTGCTGGCGGCGAGATGTCAGTGACACCTATTTTTGGAGTTCTTGGTGGTCACTGTGGGAGAGTGTGGCGCCATATGGGAAACATGCAGCTTACCTGGGATGCACACATCTCTAGGGGCGCAGTGCACCCCTTCCGCGATCTTCCTCCTCGTCCACCCCAAACTCCCGAGCCTGCATCGACCTCTCTCATTCCCCTTCCCAACGGGGCTGCGCTCTGCTCATGGACCTGCCACCCCTTGCACACAGGCCTACCCCAGAAGGACATGGTGGGGTCCCCGCCCCCCACGAGGGGACACAGATCCTCCTGGTCCCTCTCATACTGTCCACGGCTGCAGCCCGGTCTGTGCTCCTGTTCCCAGAGCTGCCTCTCTGGCTCCTTCCCATTCAGCCCTCACCAACTCTGGTTCCTTCGGTCTGGTCTCCCGCAGGGTCTGCCCGGAGACCCCCTCCAGGAAGCTGTGCCTGCCTCCCAGCCCCCTCCTCGCTGTCTTTCTCCTTCACAGTGGAGGGCAGCAGGTGGGGAGTGAGAGGCCTGCCCATCCTAGCGGCAGGGTCCTGTGGGGAGAGATCAGGCCTGAGAAAGATCCAGCCCAGGAAGTCAGAGCCACAAGCAACACCATCAATGACTCTAGGCTGAAAGCACAGGGAGATTTAAAAATGGGGACTTCAACGGGCTGGGAGATAGCTCAGTAGAATAAGTGCTTGCCTGGCAAACGCAAGGACCTGAGTTCAATCCCCGGTCCTGCAAAAAAAAAAAAAAAAAAAAAAAAAGGGGGGTGGGGAGACATCACCATTGGCCCAGAATCCCTTGGGCCAACACAGCAGCCACCATGGAGGAGCCATGGGAGGCCACCAGACACCTTCCATCTCCCCTTAGCTCCCTGCTTCTTCCTAAGCACAGCAGTGCAGGCCTGTAACCCCAGTATCCCAGGAGGGATGTTCAAGCTCCATCAGCGCCGCACCACGAGACTTGGATGTCAGTGAGGTTCTGACCCTAGGTAGAACACAAGAAAGGGTGGAGGATGTAGCTCAGTGGGAGGTCTGGAGTCCAGGATCCAGTACCTGCGGGGGACAGGGACTTCTGACCAGAGCCACTCAGGGCTGACCCACAGGGATCCAGGGCTGAAGGCCAGGACCCCAGGGGCCTTGGTGTCCACAGTCACAGGGGAGGTCCACAGTCACCTGCCTTGCTTGGCAGGGCACAGTTATGGGATTCTAACCCTCAGACCAGAGCTCAGGGTCTCTGGCCTTTCGGGGGCCAGCTGAGGGTCTCCCCCATCTTGCTTCTTTGTTTATTTGGAGACAGGATCTTCTATGTAGCCCAGGCCGGCCTTAAATTCTTAGTGATTCTTGGTTGAGGAGGTAGCTCCGTGGTCTAAGAGTTTGCCTGGCAAGCACAAGGACCTGAGTTTGATCCCTGGTACTGCATGCCCCGCTGGACCAAAACCAGGTGTGGTGGCACATGCCTGTAATCCCAGTGCTGGGGAGGCTGAGACAGGAGGATCACTGAGGATCATATACATACATACATACATACATACATACGTGCATATAAATTTAGAAAGAAAAAGGAAGAAGATATTCTCAGTAATGTTCTGCCTCAGTCTCCTGAGTGTGGTGTCACAGGTGTGCGCCACCACTCGAGGCCCCTCTTACCCCTTTGAAGGTAAGTCGCTGCTTAGTGAATGTGGCAGTGGGGGTCGGAGGGTGGAGCTTCACCGAGAGCCGCACCCGCTCACCCACCCAGGGTGAGGCACCGAGGCCACACAGACACTGGGACTCAGGCCCCACTGCTGCGCTACTTCGAAGGTTTCCAGCACTGGCACTCGGGGCAGTTGGGGACAGCAGGGCCCCACCCGAACCTGAGCCCGTCCCCAGGGTGCTTCGCGTCCCAGCGTAGCAGCGGCCTGCCTGGTCCTTGGGCCTTCCAGCTCCTGCCCGCTCAGCCCCCACAGCCCCAGCCGACCGATGCCCCATCTGCACCCTAGGCCTTGGGGGCCTGCGGCACTGGCTGGACCTTCTGGGAGCAGGGACCCAAAGGCTTGCGACTTGGTGAGGGGTGGGAGCTCCGGTGCGTGCAGGGCCCGCTCTTCCCAAGGCGCCTGCGGGGCGGGTCTGCATGTCATCCTCCCAGCGGCCTTTGGGAGGTGAGCCGGGCACCTTCCCTGTTACCCGAGCTCTTGCTGCTCCTGCATTAGGCCGCCTGTAAGGCGAGGAAACCTGCCTGTGCTGCAGCAAGAGAACCTTAGGGGAGACGCAGGCAGGGCTTCCGGTGAGGCCGAGGCACAGCAGGCAGAAAATCCTGCCCTAAGCCTCCCCAGTGGAAGCAGGGCTTCCCAAGCTTTCTACAAAGTACAAGAACCACTTATGTGTAAAAAGTATGTCATGGGAACATGAGAAGTTATAAATATGGCGTCCCTGGAAGCCACTCTGGGAGGTAAGTCCCTGCCCCCCCTTCTTACTATGGCTCCAGAGTAGCTCCAAGTCCTCAAGCATGCCTTTTGATCTTTGCTCAGATTGTTTGCCACCCAAGCACTTCCTTCTTTGCTTTTCCACCTGAGAACTCCTACATATCCCTCAAAGCCAACCTTTTATGGCCCCTTTCTCTGATGAGCTTATCATACCTTACCACCCACAGGGCTGTGGTTTTCCTCTACCTGTGATAGACTTATCACATCTCTAAGCCACTGTCCCAGCAGTTCCCTGAGTTGAGGCCCAGGGTCATCCTTGCCATGCCTGCTGTGCAGGTGTGATTGATACCTGTGATTGAACCTGGGGCTGCAGCTGCATCCCCTGCCCTTTTTTTTTGCCTTGACACAAGGTCTTGCTAAGCTGTTCAGGTTGGCCCCACAGTTTTGATCCTCCTGCAGCGGACTCCGGAGTGCTGGGATTCTGGGTGTGCGCTGCTAAGCCTGGCTTCATAGTTAAGACTTTCTTACAGTGCTCTCCCGGCCAATCTGTGTCTGTTTGAGGAAAATGTCTCCCCATGGGGAAAAGGCGCGCAGGGTGGGCAGTCACTTGCAGCAGCTCCTTGGCCTTCAGAGCGCCTTCCCGTGGTGCGGATGAGCAAACGAAGGCGGCGGGGGGATTCCTGCCCGGACCACGGCTCCCGGGGTTCCAGCCGGAAGTTGTGCGCAGCTGGGGCTGGGTCTGAGCTGGGGGTGGCCCTGGCTGCTCTAGGCCTCCTGGGTGAGCAGGGGCTGGAGCTGTCCCCAGAAAGCAAGCTCTAGGATTCCGGGACGCCCCGCCCCGCCCCCATGCCTCGAGCTGGGCCTTGGAGCCTGAGCCCGGGTCAGGCAGTGGCAGGCGGGTGGAGCCGGGACCGTCTGCCCCCGCGCCGGGCCTGGCAGCTTCCCAGGGGTGCTCACGGGCCTGGCTGGCCCCCCGCTCTCCCCAGGGCCTGATAAACCAGAAAAAAGCACCGGCGGCCCCTGCGGAGGGAAGGAAGCGCCAGCAGACAAAGGAGGGAAGGGCAGGCTGGCTCCCCGGCTCCGGGCCACGGCCAACCTGGCGGCCGGGCTGGGCAGAGCGGCTGCAGAAGGCGGCCTGGGGTGCCGCGGCAGGAGGCGGGGGTCCCGCCGCCCCCGCTCCCTGTGCCCACCGCCCCGCCGCCCGGCCTCCGGGCCCAGAAGCACGGGTCCCCGTGTGGAGCGCGAGCGGCGGGTGTTTAGCCGGGGACAGCGGCCCCGCAGCCTGGCACCGCAGAGCAGATGGGCCCAGCCGTCGACTGCAGCTCTGGCCTCCTCCTGCTGCGCACGGCCCATGGCTCCAGACGCCCCTCTGCCGCCTGCAGGTGGGGCACAGGCAGGCTCAGAGGCTCCAGGCGGCCGGCCATGCCCAGGCCTTCCCCAGCGCTGACCCGGCAGCTGCTGCGCTGGAGGCCTGCACCCTGGAGGCCAAGCACACCCGCCGGCCTGTTCTCGGCCCCATCCCCTGTCACCCCAGCGAGTGTCCCTGAAAGTGTCAGTGCGCATGATGACCCCACATCCCCTTGTCACCCTTGAAGGCCCCAAGGGGATCCCTGGCCACCTCCTCGCTGTCCTCCTGGAGAGAAAGAAGGTAGCACTGGACAGGGCAGGGGCTGCGTAGGCTACAGCCAGGGACAGGGCAGTGGGTCCTCCTTGCCCTCTGCCTCCAGGCCTGAGTGCAGGACAGGGACAGAGGGCAGAGCTGGTGCTGAGCTGGGTGACCTGAAGTGCCAGGCACAGGCCAGGGGTCCAAGACACAAGAGAAACACGAAGCCGCCCCAGAGGAAAAGCCCAGAGTCCACATCTTAAACAGGAAGAGGCAGGCTTCGGGCTAGGCGGATAACAGCCCCAGCGTAGAAACAACAGGAGGGGAGCCGGGCCCAGGGAGGCGGGCAGAGCTGAGCCGGCATCTGGCTCCCTGGGGTGCAGGGCTGTCGCGCCCACCAGGCTGGCCAGGCAGGATGTGGTGGAGGAGGGGGGCATGGCAGGGGACTCTGGGCCTCAGTTTCCCCTCTGTAAAGTGTGGCTGAGGTTCCTACCTCAACTGTGAGACATGAGGGTGTCCAGGGTGTCCAGGGGGGGCTGTTAGGACCCATAACCAAGCTCCTCACCGTCTCTGCCTGCCTGCCTGCCTGCCTGTCTGTCTATCTCTTCTTTCTCTCTTTGGAAGTACCAGCTACACACAGTTCTGCAACAACCCATAGTGCCCAGGGAATCAAAAAGAGCTGGTCATAGTGGCACACATCTGTAAACCTAGCACTCAGGAGGCTGAGGCAGGAGGATTGCCATGAGTTTGAGTTCAGCCTGGGCTAACAATGAGTTCAAGGCCAACCTAGATTATATAGCAAGACACTGTATCCCCCAAAACAAACAAATTAATATAAAGATGACCTGGCTTGTAGACTGTGTGCTGTGGACACTCAGACACACACACACACACACACACACACACATACACACACACCCCTCCTCTCTCCCTCTGGCTTCTCTGCCGAGAGCAGCAAAGTCCCCTCCCAAGACTTGGGATCCAGAGCTAGAGGGGACAGGCCCTGTGTCCTGTGCCACATTGCCCCTGTGCCGGGCCTGGCTGGTGTACCCACATGGGGAGCCCTGGCCAAGGGCGGCCTACAGGAAGGGCTTGGGCAGTGGGTCCCACTTGCCAACGCACCAAGGGGTCCTGGAGTACAAGACCTT
Organism: Capromys pilorides; assembly: GCA_004027915.1. Classification (NCBI taxonomy): domain Eukaryota; kingdom Metazoa; phylum Chordata; class Mammalia; order Rodentia; family Capromyidae; genus Capromys; species Capromys pilorides. Next base: position 20,592 of record PVKN010002747.1, read on the forward strand.
CTTCCCAAGCAGCCCAAACAGCCTACAGGGTCTCCCTGGAAGGGCAGCAAGGCCCAGCCCCCATTCCCTTTGACCTGTAGTACAGTCTGTTTGGGGACTCTAGGGGGACAGACCGGTTTGGTAAGATGCTGGCAGGGGAGGCTGGGGGCACAGGGTGGGCACAGAGCAACCGCCCTGCAGTTGTCATTACCAAGCTGTCCTCCCAAGCCTCAGGCAGCCCCTCACCTTCTAATCCCTGTCCTCCAGGGTGGAGGAGCCCACAATGACCACCAACACCCTGCACACTTGGGGAAACTGAGGCCGCAGGAAAGCGGCCTGCGGGCCCTCCTGCAGCACCGTCTCTCTGAGCTCATTGCCTCTGCTTCTCCAACCCCAGGCCAGGGTAGCATCCGGGTCTTTCCTCCCTGTCTCCAGCAAGCCTGCATCTAAGCGGTAGGGTCTGCCCGTGGCCTTGGGGGCCACACACGATGCCCGGGCCATGCCGTGTCTGGCCTGGCCTCAGGCCCATTCCCAAACACAGCCTCACATCCCAGGAGGCTCTGGCTCCTGCTAGGGTCTTGCCCAGGGCTGTGCCCACCCCGTGGGTCCCTGGGCACAGGCCACGGCGGCAGAAGCCTCAGTCTGGCCTCCACTTCCTCTCTGGGCAGCAGAGCAGAATACGCCCGCTCTCAGATCCTCCCAGAACACTGGGAAGTGGGCACTGGGAGGGGCCGGTAGATACAGGCCCACAGCTCACAGCACCGGGCTGTAAAGTGTGGCTGAGGTTCCTACCTCAACTGTGAGACATGAGGGTGTCCAGGGTGTCCAGGGCTGGCTCGTGTGGGGCTGTTAGGACCCATAACCAAGCCCCTCACCGTCTCTGCCTGCCTGCCTGCCTGCCTGTCTGTCTGTCTATCTCTTCTTTCTCTCTTTGGAAGTACCAGCTACACACAGTTCTGCAACAACCCATAGTGCCCAGGGAATCAAAAAGAGCTGGTCATAGTGGCACACATCTGTAAACCTAGCACTCAGGAGGCTGAGGCAGGAGGAGACCAGCGGAGACCCCCAGGGGCCAGGCTCTGGCTATTCCACCCCCATGGCAGGGAAGAGCTCCAGGTCTCACCAGATATGGCAACACTCTGGGAGGCTGAGGCAGGAGGGTCACAGGCTCAAACCCAGGCTGGGCAGAGTAATGATTTAGGGAGACCCTCACTCAAATGTATTATTTTGTTTGTTTGCTTTTTTGAGACAGGGTCTACTTGAGGCTGACCTTGAACACACAGTCATCCTCCTCCCTCAGCCTCCACATGCACCACTGTGCCCAGCTCAAAATTACAAAAAAAAAAAAAAAAAGGCTAAGGGTGTAGCTCAGTACACAAGTCCTGGTTTGATGCCTCGTATCATTAAAATTGAAAACAGGGCCTGCGAGATGGCTCAGCCGTCTAAAGCGCCTGCTTAGGCAAGCTTAGGCAACCAAAGAGACCGCAGTTCAATCCCCAGCACCACATGCCACACCAGCCCCACTCCCAGGGCAGGCTGAGTCAGCCATAAAAAAAAAAAAAAGAAACCAATTCTATGTGCCACCTGTTGCTTCCAGTGCTAGGGACGGAACCTAGGACCCCTGGCACGGGAGGCGAGGGCTCCAGGCACCGTACCCCGCCAGCCTGGACGGTGACCAGAGAGTGCTTCACAGTGAGAACATAGTTTCAAAATATAGACCTAGCAGAAATCATACTTTGACTCTTAGTCTAGGCCACAAATCCTCTTTTCTGCACCTCAGGGAAAGGCTCTGGGCTGGGTACTGGCTGTGCTCACAGCGTGCTCGCAGGCTGCAGGCAGAGCTCCTGGCCCAGGACAGGGATGCTGAGCCTCGTGGGGCCAGGAGGCCACAGGACACCACAAGGGTCACAGCCAGGAAGTCGCCAGTCCCAGGAGGCTCTTCCTGACTGTCCCTCAGGGTTCTGCCTGCCTGTCTGTCAGCCTGTCTGTCTGCCTCCCTCTCCCCTCCCCCTCTCTGCATGAGGCCGCCTGCCTTTCCTGTCCCCTGCTATCTCCACACCTGGGCCTCTGGGCCAGGCACTACTTAGGTTCCCATCCCCTTGCACCCTAGATGGTGCCCTGTCCAGCCGGCCAAATCCATGCCATAATGACACATTTCAGTGGTGCGGTGTTGCCCATGCCAGTCGGGGATGGCACCTTGCTGGGGCCCCACCAGGAAGTCCCACCAGCAGTCCCTGCCCTCCTGACAAAGGTGCCTTTGTCCTTCCCAAACCTCAAGAGTAGAGTCCCCTGCAGGGCCAGCCCAGAAGGACAGGGACAGTTGGGCAGGGGAACAGAGGGGCCCAGACAGTCCTTGCTCCGAGGTGGAGGGACCTCCCTCCCAGCTCCGGGGCAGGCTGCCTGCACCCACAGGCCTGCTCTGTGCGCAGCGGGTCACCAGGTATCATCAGGAGTCGTGCTGTCTCACATTTGGGGAGCAAACTTTTACCAGTTCAACACTTACCCTTTCACCCTAGTTCCCAAACAGGCCTGGGCAGCCACGTCACTTATCATAGGAGGATGTGGAAGCCCAGAAGGGTCCTGGGGGAGCGGGGCTCAGAGCGGGGCCAGAAGACCGGTGGCTGAAGATGAAAGCCTGGGGGCTGAAGGGTGGCAGGGTCACAGTTCACCCACCCAGGGCGACAGAGGGCCAGGAAGGGGCAAGCGGGGTCCCAAGCCCTGCAGAATCTGCTCTCCAAAGCCGGGAGCCGTCTACGTAGATGAGGTACAGGGTGACTCAGCGCACCAGGTCTTCTGTTTACAGGACTGGGCCAGGTGGGTGCTGCCAGGCCTTGTGTGACAAAGGCAGGGTTCAGGGGAACCCCCAGCCCTGCTGGGATCCCTGGGGGCCCAGGAAAGAGAAGCAAACCTGGGAGGAACCCCCTACCCTGCTCTATCACCGCCAGCCCTGACAGGAAGCAGGCCAGGGTGTCTGAGCCCACAGCTCAGCAGGGGCATTTACCACTCACAAGCAGAACCACTGCCTAGTTATTTTATTTATTTATTTTCATTTCGCAGGGCTGGGACTTGAGCTCACAGCTTCTACGTTGAGCTACACCCGCTGTTCCTTTGATTTTTTATTTTTTAGACAGGGTCTTTCTGAGTCCCTAAATTACCCAGCCGGGGACCCGCTTTTGACCCTCCTGCCTCAGCCTCGGGAGTGCTGGGATTACAGAGTGCACCGCCATCGCCACCTCGCCTCTTTCTTTTAAGAGAAACCATTCCCACATCTTTTTTTTTTTTTTCTATCACTTTAAAATAACACTAAAATCCATTCTTAGAACCCATAGCACCAGGCCCCGCCTCCACTTCACGGACCCCTGGGAACCCTCCCTCCCCTGCCGGGCGGGCCCCCACCGTGGGTCAGCGCAGTCCCTGGTTTCCCAGCGGCCAGAGCCCAGCTCCACAGAGCAGACACCAACGACAGCTGATAAGCCGCGGGGCTGGGAGCCGGCGCGACAGTGTGGCTGTGGTCTCTTCCCCTCCCCGGGCGGGGCACGGGGCCTGGGGGCGGGGACAGCCCCTGCCTCCTGGAGGAAGAGGCCCAGGTTCTGCCTTTCTCTCTGGGACAGGCATCTGCGCTTGCAAAGTCGCCTTCCAGGGTGCACACGGCCCCTCCCCCTCCAGCTCCACGCCAGGCCGCCTGGTCTCTAGGGGCTCCCTGCTCCCAGGGTCCCTTTAGTCCCTGGCCCCCCGGGTCCTGCCTACCTGCTGTCTGTGGCCCCTGGAAGTGCCCTTCATAACTGTGAAGGAAGCTTTGGCTTCTATGCGGCCTTCTGGTCGTGCCCCCTCCACACCTCCCCACCGCGCGCAGCCTGGTGAGCACCCCCACCCGAGCTCTCCAGCCGTTGGAGCCAAGGGTGACCAATGCACCCCTCCGGGTGCAGCTGACTGCAGCATTCTGAGCTTACACACTACAGCTCCAGCCTTTGGCCCCAGAACTCCGGAGGCTGAGGCAGGAGGATCGCTACAGTTCGAGGGCAGCCTGGGCTACCCAGCGAGACCCTGTCTCAAAATAAACCCACCCCCCCAAAAAAAAGGGAAAGAGGAGGCTGTGGCTCGGTGACTCCCACTTGCCTAGCTTGCACCAAGAAGGAAGTGGAAGAAGAAAGAGGCCGAGCAGAGCTCCGACTCTGGCCCAGGCTGGGTGGTCCCCAGTGTCCCCGCTCAGTCTGTGTGACCCGAATGGGGCACTAGCCCTGACTAAGTCTGCCCATGCGCCTTCCCCTCCTCCACAGTTCGGACTTTGAAGTGCAGGGAAATCACCCCACTGTCTGGGCACCCCAGAAGCCAAGATGCTGAGTGTGAAAAGCACAGGTGACAGAGCCCATGGACCCCAGCTCACAGAGATTAAGGCCAGGCAAAGGCCACAGCTCTGCCCTGCCACCAGCTGAAGACCACTCCATGAGCAGAAGGCCAAGGCCTGGGCACGTGGCCCGGCCGTTTCTGTCTCCATGGCTGGGCTTGGGGAAGGCAGCGCTGGGTCCCTACTTTCAATCGCGTTTCCTCAACAGTTCTGTGCGGGTGTGGTGCACTGACAGCTGGCCGGCAACTTGTGACGCCCAGCTGAATGGAACCCGTGGGGTGCGGGGTGTGGGAGGCCCACCTGGGGACTGTGGCTGGTAGCATAAGAAAACGAAGCCGCTGGTTCTCCTGGAGAAGCTGGTCCCACGCTGCTGTGGACTCAGCGGCTCTCGCTGCAGGAGGAGCTCTGGACCTTCCTGTCACTGAGGAAGCCGTGGTTCAGTCAGGGGAGCTCTGGTCCTTCCCTTGAGCGTCCCTTCCTCGGCCTGGCGACACAGACCCTTCATCCCTCTGGTGCAGACTTCCTAGCTTCCACCGCTGGCCTCTGGGCCTTCCCAGCGCAGATCTGTGGAAGAGGCCTGCATGAGCCATCGCCATGGGAGCCAGGCCTCAGCTGGAGACTTCCGGTCTCTACTGCGTGGACAGATCCTTGCATATGACTCTTCGGGTGATCGCTGTAAAGTAATGCTGTGAATTACGTGTCCTGTACTGTTGCCCTTCAAGCCCTGCACCCGACACTGATGTTCTGGTCCCCTTCTGGGAGGCTGTTTTGTCCACTGTCCTGCAACTTCCTTTTCCCAATTAAGTGCAGGTGCTCTCATGGAAGACTGAGACCCCCTCCTCACCCAGGGAGGTTGGCAGCGTCCCTGGCCCCCGTGGACACCGTTAACTTTTCTGCACTCTGACCTTTCTTTCTTTCTTTCTTTCTTTCTTTCTTTCTTTCTTTCTTTCTTAATGTATTTAGCACACAGCCTACAGGGTCTCACGACACAGATTGAACTCGGAGTGATTCTCCTATTCTCAGCCTCCCAAGCGCTGGGATTACAGACACAAGCCACCACATCTAGTCTCAGTCTCAGTGAGCCTTTGGGGGCAGGGCCATCATGAAATGTGGTGAATTGAACCCCAGTCTCTGTACCTGCCTAAGCAGGTGCTTTAGTCCACTGAGCTATCTGGCTGGCCCTTTTCTGTGTGTGTGTGTGTGTGTGTGTGTGTGTCTTTTTCAGGTGGGGCTTTGCTATGCACGTCAGACTTGCCTTAAGCTCACTTTGTAGCCCAGGCTGGTCTCAAACACACAACGATTGATCCTCTTGCCTGCCACCCAAGTGCCACCATACTCAGCTTCATAGTTACTTTTTTTTTTTTTTTTTTTTGAGACAGCGTCTTGCTGTGCAGCTCAGGCTGGCCTGGAACTCACTTTTGTAGCGCAGGCTGGTCTCATACTCGCACTGATCCTCCTGCCTCAGCCTCCCGAGTGCTGGAGTTACAGGTGTGTACCACCGGCTCCATGTATTACATTTTGATGGAAGATACACTGGCCTTTTATTTATGTATTTTCGGTTTTGGAGACCTAGTGTTGCTCTGTAGCTCAGGCTGGCCATGAACTCAGAGATCCTTCGGCCTCAGCCTCCTGAGAGCTGGGATGACAGTCATGCCCCACCATACTGGCTCCCCCAAATCTTTTCTTTCAGATCTTGGTTGAGCCCTCTGATCCCCTCCCCCATTGGTCGGGGGCCCAAGGCTGCGACCCCAGAGGTCGCTCCCTCTCCGCTGCAGTCTGTCCTGATCTAAGCCACCCCAGCTCTCTACAGACCCCACCCCGTGGGGGGCAGCCCTAGGGGGAAGCTGGGGTCCCCACAGGCCCTTCCGCTGAGCTGAGTGGGTTTCACAGCTGGTTGCCTCTGTGGAGTTTTTACTCAATTTTCCCTCTCTTGCGAAATTGTTTAAAAAGTGATAATGTGGTTGATTGTCTTCTACAGGAAAGAAAAGTCTGGGGGAACAAGAACCCCTGAAACCACTATCTGGGGTGCTGTGGCCCACAAAGTACCCAGCAGCTGGCTTGGAGAGCTGGGGTCAGGGAAGGGCACACAGGGCACAGGCCCAAATGTCCAGCAAGTGATGAGGGAGAGGCCAGGGTGCAGATAATGCCCGGCTCCAGAGGCCGAGACAGCGAGACACCATGGCTACAGATGGGGCGCAGGGCTTGCCGTGATGTGGGGACAAGGGTGCATTGTAGTACCCAGACCCTGGGTGGCACCGCACCACCCGACCGGACTGAGATCCTTCTGCTGCACCCCCCACCCCCACCCTCCCACTCCCACCCTCCCACCTCCTCCCTTCCCCACCCGCTGCCTTCTGGGATTCCCCACAGAAGGCTAAGGACAGGAAGCAATATGCTGCCCCCTCCTCCAGTGAGTGCCCCCAGCCGCCGGTCCCTGACCTTCCCCTGTACCTACAGGGCCTCCGCAACTTCCAGGGCTGCAGCCGCCTCCAAGCACACTCGAGCTCCTGGCTGCCGGGCAACCCTAAAGCTTTATGTACTCTTTCTCCTGCCAGCCCACAACAGAGACCTGTAGAGCCTCAGAATATGGCACCCACCGGTGCCCCAGGCCTCGGGAGGCTGAGGCTGGAGGATCCCTGGAGCTAGAGGTCAGCCTGGGCTAGAGGGTGAGACACTGTCCCAATCACTCAATACCTAACTCTTTGTGCCTCCTTCAAAAAGGGTTTTCCAAGGACTCTGGTTCAGTCAAGCTGCCTGGAGGCCGGTGCTCCTGGAGGACCTGAGGCCTCTCTGACGGCTTTGCTGAGAGCTTCTGGGCAGCGGCAGCTTGCATCTAGGTGTCCTTCAGCTGGATCCAGTGCATGTGTGAGGCAGTTGTGTGCCTTCTGTGTGGCCTCCAGTGCTGCGACCATGCCAGCCGACGGGGCAGAGGAGGACACGTGACTCAGAGAGGGCCACAAAGCAGGCAGTCAGGCTGGCCCAGCTCCAGACTCAGACAGACCGCGAGTAGCCGGGCACAGTGCATGACAGAATCCCAGCTCCGCAGAAGGCCGAAGCAGGAGTGTCTCAGACTCAAGGCCAACGGGAGCAATTTAGCAAGGCTGTCTCCAAACGAGACAGAAGGATCAGGAATGTGCTGAGCGGCAGAGTGGGTGCAAGGCCCTGGGCTTCTCACCTGCCTGTCCAGCTGTGTCCCTCTATTCTCTGTCCCCAAGGGCCGCTGTCACCCCTGGGGGCAGATACGGAAGGGCCCCACTGCCAGTCTCCCGCTGTCAGCTGGGGTTCGCGCAGCAGGTCTCCTCCTCCTTCCTGATCCTGGGGTGCCTGCAACTCTGTACTTTCGTATTTTCTCGTTTCTTCTCTGCCCCCACCTCAGCAGCCTGAGCTGGAGCAGTTGAGAGCCCACTAAACAAGAGCACAGAAGCCTGTTTCATTCACAAAAAATAGACACATGCCCATTAGGGTTAGTGATGCTGCCTGAGCCTGGAAGGGTGTTTAAAAATGTCAAGGTCTCCCCCCTCCCCAGGTCAGGCAGGTGAGGTCTAAGAGCTTTCACACCAAAGACCTGAGCTGGGGACATGCTTAGATGGCAGTATAAGACCTCTCTCTATGTTTTTAATTTTAGGGATGTGTTTGTTTTTGAAACCAGATCTTGCTACCTAGTTCAGGCTGGACTTGAACTATGTACTCTAAGCTGGTCTCAGACTCCCAGAGACCCTCCTGCCTCTTCCTCCTGAGTGTTGGGATCACGAGCATGCACTGATCTCTTAGCAGCCTGGTGGTCGCCAGTGTCCCAGGGCCCTGGGCTGGACTTCAAGGCCATGCTGGGCAGAAGGCATTGCCTGGATTTATACTGGATTCCCAGGCCTGACAACCAGGCCCCAGACAGAAGATTCCTTGCTTTCTGTAAATAGGGAAACTGAGGCCCTGGGAGAACCAGGAACTGCCATTGTTTCCTCCAGAGGCCAACCAAGAGTCTCCCCTGGAGCCTTGCTTAACCAGGGTCACAACCCCTGGGAAGTGTGAGTGGCCTGCATAACCCACAGGACTCAGTTTCCCAAGCTGTGTGTGAACCAGCTCACAAGACAGAAGGTGATTCTGTCCCAGAGCACAACCCAGAAACACGGCAGTTCACACAGCGCCCTCTAGTGGCCGGGTGCCAACACTGCATGAGCTCAGCGCACCCTTGGGAGTCTGGGTCACACACAAGGCCCTCATAAGCTCCTCAGCCTTCTGCTGGGCCGAAGGGAAGGCTGTTGTGCAAACGCCTCGTGTCTACACCTTGCTAGGGAGACTGAGACCTCGGGAAGCCTGGATCTGAACTCAGAGCACACAGCAAAAAGGGACAGGAGATAGCTCCGTGGCACAAGTGCCTGCCTGGCAAGTGTAAGGTTGTGAATTTGAACCCCGGTCCCGCCACAAAAAAAACGACAGGACAGGCTCAGCATTAATTTAGCATCTATGGTGTCCAAAGCTAGCAGGTGAGGCTTGAGGGGTTTTTCCACAGGGAAACCTGACTACCTGCTGTGTGACCTTGTGCCAGGTACACACTGTCTCTGAGACTGGATCTCACCACTGGAAAAGGAGAAATGGGAACTGGCAGGGCGTGGTGGCACACACCTGTCATCACAGCACTTGGAAGGCTGAGGGAGGAGGGTCTCCAAGAGTTTGAGGCCAGCCCAGGCTCCATAGTGAGTTCAAGGCAGTCAGGGCTACATAACGAGACCCACCCTGTCAGGGAAAGAAAAAGAAACGGAGGAGGGGGGCTGAAGATCTGTACCAGTCGTCTGTACCAGCCAGTACATGGTGACACTGTGCTCTCAGGATTGTGGCAGGCATTTTCGATGGCCACCTTCACCCTCACTGCTGCAGGGTCCCCACAGCACCCCCCAGGCCCCCTAGAGGCCCTGTACAGAATGAGGTGGCTTAGATAACTCCTGGGAGGCCGCTAAGTGACTAGTGGGGCATCAGGCCTCCGGCGATTTGGAGGCTCTCCCTGCAGCCGAGGTCTAGGAGCCCCAAGGCTGCGGATCCAGAAGAGCAAAGGGAGGGTGGCCCACAGGCCGGGGTGCTCAGGGTCACTCTGATGAAGCTCCCCGCAAACTCCCTTCCAATACTGGAAATTTTCTCTTTGCAGCACTGAGGGTAGAGCCCGGGTCTTGCCAACTCCCTAAATTCCACACCCTCCTGCCTCAGCCTCCCAGAGTGGCTGTGAGTGTGCTGGTGCACTGCCACGCCCTGCTTATAACTTCTTTATAATTTGTGTGTGTGTGTTTGTGTGTGTGGGACCAGAGTTCGAACTCATGACCTTGCACTTGCCAGGCAGGCACTTGTGCCACGGAACTATCTCCCCGGCCTCTTTCTTTATAAATTTTAAAGTAGATCAAAAACTGTCAGGTAGACCAGCTGATGCAAAACTGTTGTTCCTGGCCTCCACCACCTCCCCCGCCATCCAGTGTGCCCGGCTCACAGCCATGGTGGGCACCGCAACTTCTGGCAGCCCAAGCCACTGGGAGAGCCCTGAGCTCTCCCAGCCCTGCCCGGGCTCCTTGAGGCAAGCGGGGTTTATTTATAAGTTGCCGCTGCTCGGGACTCAGGGGAGGCCCGGATGGCGGGCTGGAGACAGAAGTCTGGGCCGCTGGGCGGAGAGGAAGTGGACTCTAGATCCGACTTTCCCCTTGGCACCGGCCGCCCCGCGCCTCCCTGGCCCAGCTCCACCCCACCCCACCCCGCCTCTGTTCTCAGAGGCAGAAGCGCTTTGGCCGCCAGCGTATGTCAGCCCATCCACCTCACTGTGTAAACAGGACCCAGGGCTGGTGGCCTGGCCCCACTCTGGAAATGAGCCTGCCTTCCGTAGCCCTGCCACTTCCTCTGTACATCCGGAGACTCCTCAGAGTTCAGAGAAGAGCTGCTGCGAGACAGGGGAGGAAGGCGAGGACTTGTCTAGCTGTGCTCTTCACTGGAGTATAGGGAGGATCCGAGGACAGATACCAGGGCAGAGGACTCCTATGCAGCCATCAAAGCCCTGTGTAAATGACTCGTCCACTGGGAAAACACTCTGCAGCTCTGGGCCTGCCCTCGTACCTTCTGCTTTAGGAAGGTGCTCAAGCAGTCGGGCATCATGGGGTCTGCTTTCATTAGCGTTAATTCTTTTCATTCAACTCTGAGCTTCTTCAGGTGGAGTTAAGGTCCAGCGCATGACCCCGCCCCTACAAAGCGGCCAGCTTGGTGCTTGTGTGTGGATCTGCCTTAAACAGGCAGCGCAGTTCCCATCCGCCAGCCTCTGTCCCCCATCCGGGCCTGCATGCTGTCCTGCCTTGGCCTTCTGGGGCCTGGGAATTATTTCTCTTCTTGGAGCAGCAGCAACCTGGCTTCCGCCTCTGAATATCAGAACCAGGTTCATAACTGAGTAACTAATAATGTGGTGCACACCTGCACCCCAGCCCTCAGGAGGCTGATGCAGGAGGATCCCTGGGAGTTTGAGGCCAGCCTGGGCTACCTAGAGAAATTCTGTCACAAACACCAGATCAGGGGCCGGTGAGATGGTTCAGTAGTCTAAAGCGCCTGCTTAGGAAAGCTCAGGCAACTGCAGGGACTGCGGTTCGATCCCCAGCACCACATGCTGTGCCAGCCCCCACCACCAGGGCAGGCTGAGCCAGCCACAAAATAAATAAAGAAACAAACACAACAAGCAAATAAATAAATTAATTTAAAAAAAAAAATACCAGATCAGTAATAACCCTGACAGTGGTGACAATTTGGTTTTTGGCATGAGGAGGAGCTAGAAATCCTCCCCGGCTGCTTTGTGATGTCCCCAACACAGACGGGTTGCTCTCCCATCCAGGCTGTCCAGTGGGGTTGAAGCTGGGTCGCCAAAGGAGCCTCTGGGAGGCTGGCAGCATCACCTCACCTTGCAGGTGGGAGAGGCAAGGCCTTCACAGGCCACCACCTCCCCGGAGAGGAGGCAGGAAGTCAGGACCAAAGATGTTCTGTACCAGCCACACCAGTGCGGCAGGAGCAATCCACCCAAGCTGCAGAGGGCGGCGCTGAAGCTGGGCGCCCGAGGCTCCCCCGACCTACAGCCTCCTGAAGGTGCGGCATGCAAGTCACATGCTCGGCTAGGGGCAGTGGCAGAACGGGGGGACACTGCCTGCTTCCAACACGGTGTCCTTGGAGGGGTTCGTGCGGCTTGGCTTTTTAAGGCAGGGCCTCAATATGTAGCATGGGCTGGCCTTGAACTCACAGCAATCCTCCTGCCTTAGCTTCCCCAGCACTGGGATTACAAGCATGCACTACTGTGCTGAGAATGTCTGGTGCCAGCCGCTGCGCCCGGCCCACCTCTTCCTCGCTCCGGGCCCCCAGGGCTGGCATCTGTGGCTGGCCGGGTTTCGCCCTAGGGCCGGAAGCCCTGGGGCGTCCAGAGCCTGTGCTGGGGGCCAGGGCACTCTGGACACAGCACAAATCCAGTCCCGGGCAGAGCGACCCACATGCCATGGAGGGACGGCCATGATGTCTCCCAGCCACCGGAGATCACCACATGAGATGGGAGGCCACACAGAGCCAGGGCCACACAGAGTGAAACTGAGGCTCAGAGAGGTCGAGCAGATCCCCAGGGCTGCACAGCATTCGACCAGCTCCTGCTTAGGGCTGAGGTGGCTGTGGCTTCTTCCATGGTCTGGGGACGGGGAGAAGCTCTGCTCTGCACCTCGATCCCCACTCTGAAAGGTGAGCAGAGAAGGCCAGCGCACGGGCCCCTCAGCCTGCTGCTCAGAAGCCCTTCTCAGTGCCCCCAGGGCTGGCATGCAGGTGTGAGCCACCACACTTGGCTACATCTGCCTCCAGTGCATCTTGCAATTAGGGAAACTGAGGCCCATGAGGTGGGGGAGCCCCCTGGGGCTACAAGGGCTTCTCACCACCACACCCGGCTGTCTCCCTGCCAAGCCTGGCCTTCCTCCAGCCAGGCAGGGTCAGACCTCCTGTTCTCCTGCTGGCCGCGGCAGAGATCTTTCTGTTGCAAAGCTAAGGGTGTGGGGGAAGGAGCACCACGCTCACGCGACACGCAGCACAGAGATCACAGAGCCGGGCGATGGCAAGCACCCCTGTCACCCCAGCACACTGAGGCAGGAGGATCTCGTCAAGTTCAAGGCCAGCCTGGAGTGTATAATCAGGACCCTGCTTCAAAAGAAACAGATAAACTAACGAAAATGAAAAATCTGGAACATTCATGCAAGGGAATGCACTATCTTGGTTCTAGTTTTTGCCTTATTTTTTTCCTTTTTTTTTTTTTTTTTTAAAGTTTACTTATTTATTTATTTTTAAACCTCATTTATTTATTTATTTGTGTTCTGGCTTGCTCAGCCTGCCCTAGGGGTGGGGCTGGCGCAGCATGTGGTGCTGGGGATCGAACCACAGTCTCTCTGGTTGCCTAAGCTTGCCTAAGCAGGCACTTTAGACCACTGAGCCAGCTCACCGGCCCATAGGAGTTCGCAGGCACTTGTGCCACAGAGCTATCTCCCCAGCCCCTTTTTTTTTTTTTTTTTTTTTTTGTTTTTTGTTGTTGTTGTTTTGTGTTTCTTTGTGGTACCAGGGATCCAACTCAGGGCCTTGTACTTACCAGGCACGGGTTTATGCCACTGAGCTATCTTCCCAGCCCTTCTGCCTTGTTTTGCTGAGACTGAGTCTCCCTGTGCCCTGGGACATCTCTCCAGGGGGCCCAGGACAAAAAGAGCTGTCCCTCACCCCGCCCCCCTCCCCCAGTCGTGGTGGAGGAAGGACGGAGGAGGGCACCACGGCAAAATGGCACCCACTTCTCATGTTCCATCAATGAGTCTGGGGACCTCATGTGTGTCAGGCTGAGCCATTAGACAGTGTCTCTTGGCCTGGGCCCCTAATGGGAGCAGGGATCCCGCCCCGGGTAACCAAAAGGCGCCATCCGGGCTGCACCAGGCCTCAGGCGGGTCATGCGCGCCCCCTAGAGGCGGTTCGGCTAAGCGCAACGGGAATCCAGCGGGCACACGTGTTATTGTAGGGGTTCATTTTTTAGTTTGTTGTGTTTTGTTGTCTTTTTGAGACATGGTTCAGGCTGGCCTTAAGCTCACTTTGTAGCCCGGACTGGTCTCAAACTCGGAACAATTCTCCTGCCTCAGCCTCCTAAGTGCTAGGGTTACAGGCGTGCTCCACCACACCTGACGCTGTTACTGTGTTTTTAAAGACAAAAGTGTACATGTAGGAGTTGTTTCTTCTGTACTAAAACTCAGTATTCAGGCTTAACTGCAGTGTTGCCACTTTGCGATCGAGAAATGAATTTTGAGTTGTAGTCTGACCCTTGGTCTCTGCACCAATCCCAGTCCTCACCAGCCCCACACAGGGCTTTCACCTGGCGCCAACATTTCAGCAATAAAAAGTGTCCTTAAAACAGCCCTTTAAGGACCTGAAAGATAGCTCAGCGGCAGAAGCGCCTGCCCAACAGGCATAAGGTCCTCAGTTTGAGCCCCAGTACTGGGGCAAATAATAATTAATAGAAAAAGTTGTCCCTTAAAATCAGCCTCTTTAGGATCTGTCAAAAAGCTCAGCCCTTGGGGTTTCCATCCCCAGCCTGCTGTGCTGGGCCCGCCCACGGACAGCGATTAGGACTGAGTGTGGTGGTGCGTGCCTGTAATCCCAGCACTTGGGAAACTGGAAACCACAAAGGATCACTATACTACGAGTCCAATCTACTTAGTGAGACCCTGTAGATCCTGTACTATATATGTTAGAAATTAAAAATAAAACAGCCTCTTTGCACTAGACACTCCTTTAATCCCAGCAGTCGAGTAGACAGAGGCAAGAGGATCCTTTAAAGTTCAAGCCTGAACTGCATACAGAGACCCTGTCTCAAAAAGTAAAAAAAGAAAGGAAAGAAAAAAAACCCAAAACAGTCTTTTGCTGGATATGGTGGCCCACACTTGTAATTCCAGCACTTGGGAGGCTGAGGCAGAGAGCACAGTGCAAGTTTGAGACCAGCCTGGGTGACAAAGTGAGCTCAAGGCCAGCCTGAACTGCATAGAGAAGCCCTGTCTCAAAAGTCTAAGCACCTACCTAGGCAAACACAAGGACTGGGCTTTGACCCCCAGTACCACATGCCATGCTGGCCTTGCCCCAGACATGCCAAGCTGTCCAACAAGACCAGGCATGGTGGTACACGCCTGTAACCCCAGTGCTGGGGAGGCTGAAACAGGAGGATCACTATGAGTCCAAGCTGCATAGTGAGATCCTGGACCAAATACATAAAATAAAATGAGGGTCAGGGAGATAGCTGAGTAGAATAAGCGCCTGCCTCGCAAACACAGGGCCCTGAGTTCAGTCCTTGGCACTGCCATTTTTTTTAAATGAAGCCTGCACTAGCTGAGGGAGGGCAGCTCCCCTGGCGACACTAACAACAGTTCCAGGTGCACAGCAGCAGCTGGGCTGCAGAGCCAGGGGAGAAAGGCAGAACCCAAGGGGCCTGTTTTGCTTGAAGCGGAGCGCGCTCTTGGGTCCTGGGGTGCAGAAGGGCCTGAGGCTCTCCAGATGTTTGCTTCAGGCAGAGAAGCCTGGGAAACTGTGCACCCGCGGATACATCCTGTGAGACAGAGAATCTGGGTCCCCTCACCCCAACCCTGTGCCAGTCTCTGTGGGACACTGGCCTGAGGATACCTGTGTCGCTCATTGTCTGTCACCAGGACAAATAAAGAGAAGGGGTATTTTGGTTCATGATTCTGGTAGTTCCAGTCTATGGGCAAATGGCTCATTATAGGGGGGGGCTCTGCTGGGCGTGGTGGCACAGGCCTGTGATCCCAGTGCTCGGGAGGCCGAGGCAGGAGGGTTTGTGCCCACCCCGTAGGACTGCCGTGCTGGGGATGGAGCCCAGGGCCTCCCACATGCCAGGCAAGTGCCCTCCCATTGAGCTGTATCTCCAGCCTGGCCTTGAACTTCCAATCCTCTCTCCTCAACCTCCTGAGTATCTGGGATTCACAGGCGAGTGACACGCACCACGCCTGGACTTTTCTTGTTGAGACCTTTCGCCTCTCCATCCTCTCATCCTCATCCTTCATGAGTAGAAACCCAGAGCTGGACTGGGGTCTTTGGCACCTGACTTGGGGACCCCTCAGGTGGGGAGGGCAGCAAACGGTGGAACCTACAGCAGGTGAGCTCAGAGTCAGACGTGCCGGCTCCTTCATCATCATGAGCACCGTCATCACGGACACCTGGCGAAGCCTCGGCTCACGCCGCTGCGGCCTCGGAGGCTGGGTCCGTGGCTCTGGGGCACCCGGCTGTGCGCAACGCCACTCTCCACGTGGAACTGGTGGTCTCGCCGCCTATTAGCGTTTGGATCTAGACAGGCACTGTGTGTGCGTGTGCGCGCACGTGTGCGTGTGCGCGTGCGTGCGTGCGTGGCGTACTGACATGCTGTCCACACAGGTCTTTACTGTGTGCGCAGGGTGTCAATTCATTCCAGATGTGCTGGAACGGCCCCAATTTCACATTTTTGGACCCCAAATCATGGAAATGTCCTGGAAATTCCAACGTGATTATTGCTTTACAGAGCGCTGCATCGGGCTCGTTCCAAAACAGGGTGTGAGAGCCAGCGAGCAGAGCTGGCTACGGATTCTGGAGGATTTTAAAACAACAGAAGAGCGAATCAGAGAGAAGAGAGGGTAAGGCGAGACGCTGATGTTTGTAATTCCATTCCCGTGCCTGCAGGAACAGGCCACAGTCGGATCTGAGAATTTCCAAGCAGCCAGAGCTCAGAGGGAAATGGGGCAACATAGATCCATTTGTGGGACCCCCAGGACTCTCCCCCAAAAAAATTCTTAGAAAGGAGATCAACGTGACACAGAGAGGAGAGGAGCACATTCATGGTGCATAGCTTCAGTCTGGTTTATTAGCCCAAGGCCAATTGGCTGAGAAAGTGGGCGTGGTCTGTCACCACAGAGATCCAGGGCCCTGGGACCAGTCAGAAAGTACTATGTTTAAGTCATCTGGCGTGAGATCAAACAGGATTTTGATAGGACAGCCTAGGTCGGACATCAGAGTGTGGGGAGGATAAAAAATGTAGCTGCCCACAACCTCATGGGCACTGTAAGCCTTTCCAGTGATCTCCTTCCGTGCCGATCCTGCTTCGTTTCCTATGTTTTTTGTGCGGTATCGGGGATTGAACTCAGGACCCTACGCTTGCCAGGCAAATGCTTATTCTACTGATCTATCTCCCCAGCCCTTTCCTACCTTTAGTAAATGTGACATCTCACTATCTTTTGGGCATTTCTTCTCCAATTATTTGCTCAGAAGCTGGGCATGGTACTGCATGCCTCTAATTCAGCTCTCAGGAAGCTGAGACAGGAACATCACTGAGAGTTAAAAGTCAGCCTGAGCTGCATAGTGAATTCAAAAAAGCCTGCCTGAACTATACACCAAGCCTAATACAAAAAACAAGGGCTGGCCAGATAGCTCAGTGAATTAAAGCACCTGCTTAAGCAGTCACAGGGACCGGGGTTCGATCCCTGGTGTGCTTTGCATGCTGAGCTGGTGATTGAGATTGGATGTGGTGGCACGTGCCTGTAATCCCAGTGCTTGGGAGGCTGAGAATAGGATCACTATGAGTCCAATCTGTGTAGTGAGACCCTGTATATCTTGTACTAAATAAGAAAAGAAAGAAAGAAAGAAAGAAAGAGCAAAAATCAACAACAGCAACAAAAATCAATTCCTTGTTCAGAATAAGAACCTGGAAAGAATTCCTGAGAAGAGCACAGGATCTTTTTTTTTACATTATGGCTGGCTCAGCCTGCCCTGGGAGCATGGCTGGCGCAGCATGTGGTGTCAGGGATTGAACCTCGGTCCCTGAGATTGCCTAAGCTTTCCTAAGCAGACCCTTTAGACATCTGAGCCATCCCGCTGGCCCCAAGAGCACAGGATCTTAACCTGAGCTACCCAGGCACCCATATTTCTTAATAAATGAGCACACTTAAGACTTGCATGTTTTTTTTCCCACGGAAAAAAGAAAAAAGATTTGCATGTTTTGCTCAGAGTGTCATTCTTGCTTGTAATCCCAGAACTCAGGAGGCTGAGGCAGGAGGATCCCTACACATTTTAAGTTATCCTAGGCTGCACAGTGAGACCCTGTCTCAAAAAGCAACACAAAACAAATTGCGAGAAAAATTATATCAAAAGGAACAAAAAAAAAAAAAAAACAGTGGTTTTCTGTTGTTTGGGGGTAAAGGGACTGATTGATGTTTGCAGCTGATTCCGAAAGGCAACCCAAAAGGAAGAGTTTCAGAGAGGAACACGGTGCTCCCAGCGGTGGGCAGGTTGTGTAGACAGCTCAGTTCTTTGACTTCCTTGTGTATTTGAGCTGCTTTTTCAGTATAGGGAAGCCCAGGGCCTCACACCGCGTCAGACAATCTCTCATACTGAGCGCACCCCGGCTCCGAGCTTCCTTTGGTGGTGGTGCTGGAGACTGAAGCCACAACTTTTTTTCACTGAGCTATGTTCCCAGCCCTTTTTAAATTGTTTACTTGGAGAAAGGAAATTACTAAACGGCCTGGGCTTCCTTCACAGTCCTCCTGCCTCAATTTCCCACAATACTGGGATTCTAGGCAGGCACTGCCACACCCAGGACTGGGCATTTTCTTTTCAACCCGTTTCTGTTTTATTTTGTTTTGTTTGAGACAAGATCTCACTATGTAGCCCAGAGTAGCTTTGAACTCAGCAATCTTCCTGCCTCAGCCTCCAATACAGGTGTGGGCCTCCATGGATTTTTTAAATTTTATTTTTACTTTTTAATGTGACTGCTAGAGCACTTCTGGACATTTTTTATAACAAAACCTCTATGGCCCTGAGAAATGAAGTGGGCTTCGAGGGTCCCATTTATCCCAGGATACGGAGCTCTGAGCATTGTGCACAGGGCCAGGGCGGCCCAGCCCTGGAAGCCTCTCTGAGGGGGATCCCTGTCTGCGGCATTTCCTCCCAGTTCCTGGCCCACTCAGAGCTCCTTGACAAGACCGTTACAGAAACTCTAATTTCTCTTCCCCAAGGCTGCAGGAACTCTAACGTCCCTCACAGCCACCCGGGGCTCTACGGGCTGCCTCACAGGTAGCCCCCACTCCTCCTGCAGCCAGGCCTGCACCCTTGCCCACCCAGTCATCTTGCTGCACCCATGCAATGCGGTCCTCCGAGAACTCTGGGCACAGGGCTGGGGGCTTCGGGAGCGCCACACACCCAAGGGGTCCAGGAGGTGGATGTCCCTGCCCCATCCGGTGCATCACCTCATTGCCCCCTTCTCCATGCCCTTTTCAGGCACCGGGGAAACAGGGTGTTTCTGGGACTCTGCAAGCTTCAGGAGGGAATGGGTGGGACACAAGAAGGTAAAACAGCATGGGCTGTGGCCAGCATCCAAGGCAAGGGGCAGCCTTTGGGGGACTGGACCCCGATCTGTGGGATCTGAGCATGTTTCTCCACAGACACTGAAGCAGGTCGCAGGACATGCTAGCTACTGGGAGAAATGCCCACTGTCCCAGAGACCCCTGCACAGGCAGGCTGGGAGCAGGGGTCGGGGCTGCCCCAAACCTCTGGGCCTTCCTGCCGTCCTGGGCTTGTGGAGATAGATCCCTGCCCCCACCAGGGCCAGCTGATGGCTTTAGGGACAGGGCTCCTCTCCACCACCTTGGCCTCTCCCCCGCGGAGTCATTTAGGGCTCAAGAGACCCACTGAAGTAGGCATAAGCACGGTCTTCATTTACCTGTGAGAAACAGGGCACAGGGCATGCCAGCTGCCTACCTAGCAGAGAAGGGGTTCAGAGTGGTACAGGAGTCCAGAATCTCTGTTTTGAGACAGGGTCTCACAATGAAGCCCAGGCTGGCGTGAATTCACGGCACGCCTCCTGCTTCATCCTGCTGGGTGGCCGGAAGGGCACGCATGTGCCACAAAGCCTGGCAAAGCCTCTGTCCTTTTGTTTTTACAGAGAAGGAAATGCGGGCCCAGAGAGGGGCAATGGCTGGCCTAAGGTCGCCCAGGATGCCGGGACTGAACTTTGTCTGCTGCATCTGATTCTGCTCATGGAGCTTTTCATCTTAGTGCTGATAGATAGGGCGGGTTGAGCTTTCTCTTAGTTCAAAGAGAAGAAATTTTTTTCTTCTCATTGATGTTAAGTGATGGCAGTGATGTTAAGCTCAAGTACCCATGTTATAGAGTAATAGTATCATGAAGCTTCTCTTCTGGAGGGTTGAGAATGTAAGTTTACAGACCAAAAATCAGAGAAAAAGAAGGACTACAAGGATTGCCTATATTTTGGCCCTAGCCCTTTAAGGTCAGTGAGGACTCAGGACATAAGAGAACCTGTACTATAACATCCTATAACTCAGTGGTTTCCCAAATTTTCTGTTCAAGGAGATTATGGGGCTACAGAGGAAAGGAATTGAAGATATACAGTGTACCTAAGGAGTCACCTAGAGAAAAAACAGTCTCTTGGGCTTCCACAGAGAGCAAATTGGTGAAGCAATGGCCATGACTAGTCCAGACAGCTGACACTGACAACAGTTCTACAAAGCACTGTACATGGTTTCAAAGTAAACCCTGCAGGGATTTGACTGACCTTGGGAGATACAAAAGTTACATGTTTTGTTATGCAGGTCTTGCTTTAACTTGCCCTTAACCACCCAGCAGAAAAGTTTAACCAGGAGGAATAAAACGTAAAGTTAGATTGGTATGTTGAACTGTAAAAAAGGCTTAAATCAACAGCTTCTGACATTGCCAGTTCTGCCAATGATCCATTGCAATTAT